>JAOTOL010001506.1:42500-200000 GCA_034440575.1 Imbricaverruca yamaguchii | reverse complement strand
AATGATGCGCACTGGAGGGGGGCGGATTCCGCCCCCCCCCAAGATTTCAGCTCCTATGAAGGCTAGAGCAACGAAATTCACAGGATGGATGGGCACCATAGTGAACTCTATTGTGTGCAAGTTTCGTGACATTAGGTCAATATCTTCAAGGTCCAATGAGGTCAAAATTGCAAAATTTTCCGGTTTTGCGTGGCTTGGCTTGTCATTGTTATGGATCGCTGTGGTGGTGTTCAAATGCTCAAACATTGGCATTAATGATGTTTTGGACATTACTAATGATGCAATACAGATGTCAGATTCGCCATTTCACCTCAGGTCACATATATAGGAGCACTTTATTAGGTCATTACCTGCTCCAGTTACCAGAACCGGACTCCCATTCCGACTCCTCCGTTGGGCGGCTCGGCACAATCGGCTTCGCAAAGAAAGGAGTGAAATACATGAATAAAGTATGGAAACGCTTAGGCACACAATGACAAACAGTAGATTTCGGGATGTATAGGGAGTAACCTGTACAGTGACATCAATCACATGACAGTGATTTGCATTTATGACACATTCCAGTTGACCAAGTTTGGTTCCATTAGCCTATCATGAACTTGACTTGACTTGACCTCGGCGACCTAACATGACTTTTAAATTATATAGCATAACAATATGCATCAAACAAGTCGCTAGTGTTGTCAAGAACACTTTCCTATTTCCAATATACTGGAAGCCATCAGCGCCGATTTTTGTGCCCTGGCGCTGCGAATTGTTTTTACTTTAACGGCCCTTAACTTGAAAACTTCTGGGCAGATTTTCATTTTTCTTGCTTTAAACAATGCGCCGGTCATTTCTAAGCAGTTACGCGAAACATTTGACGTATATCGGCCGGTACAATATGGAGTTATGTACGAAAAATCGGAAGGATTGCCGGATTCCGCCATCCGCCCTCTAGGGATGTGTTAACCTGTTATGAACTTGACCTGACTTGACCTCGGTGACTTGACATGACTCTGGAACAATGTAGCATGACAATGTACATGAAACAAGTCGCTAGTTTTGCCAAGAACACTTCCATTTTGCTAATATACGGGAAGCGCATCAGCGCCGATATTTCTGATCTGGCGCTGATAAATTTTTTGACTTTAGCGACCCCTAACTCGAAAAATATTCGGTTGATTTTTATTTTTCGTACTTCAAACAACGTGCCGGTCATTTATTGGCAGGTACATAAACAATGGCGTATATCTGTCGGTAACCTCTGGATTTATCTACGAAAAACCGGAGGGGTGGGCGGATTTCGGCCCCCTCCCCCTCCAGTGCGCGTGTTAAGATGCTACTTGCAATACCATGGGCCTGAAGCTGTATTATTAACCGTTTATAGGGTACCTTTTCAAAGGCCTTACTAAAGTCAAGATATGCTACATCAACTTGTTCAAATTGTTCAAATTGTTCTGTGGCGAAGTTCAAAAAGTCCAAGAGATTTGTGAGACACGACCGTCCTTTCCTAAACCCATGTTGAGTATCTTGAATCAATCTGTTTCCTTCCAGATAACTAACTATTATATCCTTGATAATTGATTCGAGTACCTTGCAGACTAGGGATGTGAGACTTACTGGCCTATAGTTTTCAACTTTCCCTCTTTCTCCTTGGGCGCTAAATGACCAGCCATGGTCGATGCGCCCTAAAACCACAATCACACACACACACACACACACACCCTCTTTCTCCTTTCTTGAAAATAGGAACTACATTTGCCCTTTTCCAATGGGTTGGAATTTCATTTTGTGAAACTGATCTACAAAATATTTTGCTAAGTGGAAATGCCAGTTCCTTTTCAGTTTCCCGCAACACCCTAGCAAAAATTTAATCAGGTCCTGCTGCCTTGTTTGACTTTATTTTCCTGATATGATTGTAAACAACAGCACTATCAATTAAATCAACATCATTTATCAGATCACATGTCACTGAACTATGGTGTACGGTCGGCAGATTGGTCATATCTTCCAATGTAAATACTAATTTAAACTGCTTGCTCAGCTCCTCAACCATCTCACTATCTTCACCCAGTGTAGTCCCGTTTACTTCCAGTGGACCAATTGTGCTAGAAACTTTACTCAGCTTGTAGAAACTAAAGAACTTTTACTGTCCCCATACAGTTTCTAGCTAAATCCAGTTCTTTTGCTCGCTTGGCTGCTCTGTTTTTTTTTGCTGCAGTGTCTCTAGCTTTTCGATACGCCTTTAGATTAACGACATTTGAGGCTTCTTTATACTCTAAATGCAGTTTTCTTGGCCTTAATTGTTTTTATCATGTATGGTGTAAGCCATGTTGGCTTTCCTACCCATCTTTTGAGTCTTGGCTTTTGGGGGACATGTCTAATCTGAATTTCCTTGAAGTAAGATTTGAACTTGTCCCACATTTCACAGGCATTTAAATTGGCTAATTCTTCTTCCCGTCTGATGGCACTTAAAGCCGCTCTCATGCAGTCAGTCTGCTCCGTTGAAATTTGGAACCTTTACCAAATTATCCTTAATAATTTCCCCTACATCTGCCTTGAATCTAACTATGTTATGGTCACTTCTTCCCAGAGTTTCTCCTACCGTCAAGTCTTGAATCAAGTCACTTAAATCCGAGAATACAAAGTCCAAGAATGAGCCATGCCTGGTAGGTTCCGATACAAACTGGTGTAAGACCAGGTCCTCTTCAAGGCATTTCCTAAACGTTTTGCCTGATGGGGAGACAACACCAGCATTTTCATAACCTTTTAGATTAGTCACCAAGAATAAGGCACTTCCTTTTAAAGTTTCTAATGATTTCCTCACAAATCTCCTTGTCAAGCTCCAGTTGCTGAGAATGTGGCAGGGTTCCTGATCGGTAGAAAGCTCCTATCCTCAGAGTATTGCTGTTGCCTTTTCCCACAGTGACATCAAGCCAAATGGACTCCACAGACACATTTTTATCCCCAACTGCTACTTTTTGAGAACTGAATAAGCTATTCATATAGAGCATTACACCACCCCCTTTCATTGCTGGACCCCTATTGCACGAAAACATATTGTATCCCTGAATCTCATAGTCCTGCAAGTTATCTCCAAAATACCCTTCACTGACCCATGCCTCCGTAATGCAAACAAAATCTGGTTCCTCCTCAGCAACATAACACTTGAACTCATCAAATTTGGACCGGATTCTCTGAGCATTGAACATCATACACTTCACATCAGCGTGAAGTGAAAACGTCCGTACGCATCACATCGGCCGCGAGTTCAGGTGAAGCTGTCAGCACATCAGCCGTGAGGTCAGGTGAAGCTGTCAGCACATCAGCCGTGAGGTCAGGTGAAGCTGTCAGCACATCAGCCGTGAGGTCAGATGTAGCTGTCAGCACATCAGCTATGTGGACAGTTCTGTCATCACATCCGCATGCATCTTCCTACATGTACGATTCACTGAGATGCACATAGAGCAGTGCCCCTGGCTCTGACCACGTTATTGTGTGGCCGGTGTTCGGCGAACGTCTCGTTTCGCGACGCAACTGACAATTACTGCAAATCGTCTATTTTGCCGCGAGACATGCTCTCACTTCATGTTTCCATTGCAGGTGAAGTGAAAACGTCCGTACGCGCCGGCTCGTCTTTCAACGTGTCCTGGCACCTTGGCTACCCGCACCAGGTGAGTAGCCGCCTCTGTACTGGTGGCCGATCTGATGAAATGGCCTGGCACCTTGGCTACCCACACCAAGTGAGTAGCCGCCTCTGTACCGGTGGCCGATCTGATGAAATGTTCTGGCGGCACCAGGTCTTATCAGCCTAATAAATACGCTACGCGTTCAGAAATACAGCTTCAGTAAAGCCGCCATAAACATATTTGCCATTGACCAACATGTCACGTCAGTTTGACCCATCCCGTCTCGGGGGGTCTTTAACAGCCCCCCTCCCTCAGGTTTTTTCGCGGATGGCGGACGAACGGAGCAGAGCAGCGCGACAAAATTTGTCATACCTTTTCCCACATCAATTTGACATGCTGATTCACAATTTTTAAGTCTGGTCATATAGGGTCAACGAGTTAGTCGAGGTCAAGTGAGGTCACCTCCAAAAAAGTTCAACCAGTCGTTACGCTTTAACGGATACAGATATTTTAATGAAATTTTCAGCGTTTGCTTATCTTTGCTGATGCAATAAAACGTACGAGTTGAATTGTCCATTTTTTCGTTTTTGAATACATATAAATTTTGCGTATTTGCCAAATTATAGTTCAAATACAGGATTCTGGCTAAAGTAAGCATTTTTTATTAGGGCAAGTTGACTTCCAGCAACGTTTCTCGGTCTGCACTACCTATTGGAAAAGGAAAATTTAAGAACTTGAAAACTCAAAATTTTGAATTTCGCAAAAAAAAAGAATGTATTTTGGGGGCCCAAACAAATTATAGCCGTGGTCGATTTCGCTGTCCTTTTCTCATTCCAAATAAATTCTGTTTTTTCATATATCTCCAAAATGAACTCCCCAGTCAAAAACATAATGTAAGTCGTGACAAGTCGTGAAAATCTAGCCCACCTGGTGGCGTCACTTTTGGGGAAGTTGTTTTGGAGGGTGGACCCGGACCCTAATCGTCGAGCGCTTTCCGATGACACCGCTTTCGTTTTCGTGCGATGCTTAGTTTGGATTTTAGAGGGGGTATTCAACCCCCCTCCGAGACGGGGTTGGAGGATTTGACCAGGAAGACGGCGCTGGTTAATGGCTGGATATGCAGGAACTATTCTTAAATAATTAATGTTGTTGAATGCCTTTATGCTCTATAGATGCATTCCACAACTCGGGCATATTTTTTCTGAACGTTCGATTGTGCTTAGGCTGGCTGAGATAATGTTGTCCTGTCTGATTTCACTTGGACTTGTGCATGGGTATTTTAGATACGCAGTACATCGACCACTCCTCTGCACACCATTATATTTGTTCAAGCAAACAGGGCGGAAGATTAAGGAACGGAGGAGTCATTCCACCATCTGTCAAAGTGATATAAGTGATATGGACCCAAGATATCTCTTTCGTCCCATTCCAGACAAGGGTCAAATTGCTTATGCTACAAACGAGGAAGTTCGATATATATATATATATATATATATATATATATATATATATATATATATATATATATATATATATATATCATATACAATTATCTAGCTATGCTACAAACAAAACAAAGCCAGAACATGACACGAAGTCAGATCCGAGTCCGAGCTGGCGCCACCTCAGTCTGTAGGACGTCCCACTCTTGGTCCGAGCTGACGCCACATCAGTCTGTAGGACGTCCTACTCTTGGTCCGAGCTGGCGCCACCTCAGTCTGTAGGACGTCCTACTCTTGGTCCGAGCTGACGCCACATCAGTCTGTAGGACGTCCCACTCTTGGTCCGAGCTGGCGCCACCTCAGTTTGTAGGACGTCCTACTCTTGGCCGCACGATCGTGGGCTCCGAATCCTCAGCCAGCGTGATTGCAGACTCTGCCCACGACTAATCGGCGTGAAGGGTTGGGGACACTGTATGGCCCAGCAGTCGAATGTGTCGTGAATGAACCAAATGTTCATCTTTTTCACGTTCCAATCCGCCGCCATTGCTGTCCGTAAGCTATTCATTTGACACCATTTTGTGTTCTTACTGAGCTGACACTTTGTGTCAGCTGAGCAATGCCGGCTCGTTTGTGTGCAAGCATTGGCCGGTTTCACCTTCACCCCATTCGGGACGTTCTTGAAGCTTGTCACGATTCTATTCTGCTCACTCGCCGTGACCCCGTGTGCATGCGAGGCAGTCTGTGCGGTTTCCATGCTTCTGTGATTGCTCCCCCCCCCCCCAGACAACTGTTCGTTGTTGGAGTCGAAGGGCAGTGGACACAGGAGTGCGATGGATGTTTCAACAACTTGAACCATTTGTTTCTCCTCAAGGCCAGCGTTCAGCTAAAGTCCCAAAATCGTGCTTTAGCAGGTGATCTACTTTTGGTCGTTGGTTTTTGTGGGTGCGCCTGTATCTGGACAATATTAATATTTACTTAGGAAAAATGGCTGGTACAGTTAGGCGTTCGACACATTTCGCGAATCTTACATTTAGTGTTCGGATTTATCGTGTTTATTGTCGTATTCCACTGAATGTGTCAAAATATCAACTCCATTCTGATGCAGGAGCGGTCCGAGGCATCGAAGTCGGGTGAGGCTGTCACCACTGCACCCTCCCCCACACAAAAAAAAAATCGTCTGATTTCGACCACTCTATTATTCGGTTCCCAAAATTCGGCACTTGTTTGGTACCTATACTTGTCACTCAAAAATTTCCATGCAATTGTGCTTTAAGGTATTTTTTGGACTCTTGGATTTGTACCAATATACTCTTTATAAATGTGATGAAGCTAGTGTGACCACTAATTTCCTCTCCAAATACTTACTTTTTAGCTGGCAAGCAAAATAACACAAAGAAGGTGGCTTTGAGTTAGGTAACATGGCGTAAAAATCAGGTGTAAAATAAAACGTAATATCCCCGTTTCCTAACCTAGCCTAACATTAGTGAAAAAAAACATAATTCCCCAGAAAAAAGGGAATTTTTTTTTTTAATTGACAACATAAAATTCCAATCCAACGGATCGCTTTTTAATAGAAAAATTCAAACCTTCCAAATGACCCTTTTGTTTGCTTTCTGGAGGTAACAGGACATATGCAAATCATGTCCTGTGAATACCTTAAAGCACAATAATAAGATGTCTTGCATGAATTATCATAAGCATTTCCTAAAATGGGTATGGCTACATTTGTCCATTTCACAGAAGCACAGCACATCGGAGAGAGGAATTTAAGAATAACCAAATCAATTTTTGGCCAGACAAAAACTATACATTTGCTAGACCTGGAAATGCATTTGTTCATAGACTAAGGATCCAAGTTTGTAATAAGATGCAAATTTTAGTTTGTTCAGGGTTTCAGAGTCCCTAAAGAATATCACGGAGCACTGAAATTGAGAAGAAAAAAAGCACCCAACAAAATTTCCACATGTGTCAACCAATTATTCAATTTAGTCATAGCTGGTCACATTTAGAGATTGCCAACGTCTCCTTGAACTCTCCCTGCTAAATGTTCTTGGCACTTGCAGGGCTGGAGATCTCTCACAAAGTCAGGGGATCCAAGTTCATACTTTCAAGGCATATTTTCACAGTGCATATAGAAAACGACAAACTAAGATTAGGAGGATACCAAACCAGGGGGTCCGGACCACATACCAACTCCAGGCATGGGCACTTGGTTACCAACTATGAGGAACATGAACAATATTATAATCCCAAGAATCAGACCAAACTTTTGGTCGGACTAAGCTTGGTTTTCAATTGGGAACAGTTCAACATACTATTACAAATTGGATGCATTAGAAGATCCAGAGCTGGTTTTGAGTTACTTAGCGGTGCCAAGCAAAACTAATTCTCAGATTTGTTTAATAGTTTGCACAAGTTTCTAACCCCTTGAATTTGGCATCAAATGTTTTTAGTTTTGCATACATTGTGTGTCATAGACCAATTCTGCTGCAAAGCAGGCTGTTCGGGGGGAGGGGGATAGCTGAGGACCACATCAAAGCCCAGTCTTAGCCCACCGTTCCTGAACGCTTTTTGTTGAGCAGAATTTCTCACCTCTCCTACCCATCTATGTAGGAAGGAAACTTGTACCAACCCCACAGTGTCGCACAATTCCTTAATTTCATGAATCAATGGGAACTTTTTGTGTGAAGCATGTTCCGATGTAGCCCGAAAGTCAACTTGCAAACAATTTACTCTGATGATGCAGTGCACTCCGCAAGAACGTTTTAGTTTATCTTGCGAAGGCTGTTTTTTCTTTATTCTTTTTTATGCCCTACGTTTCGTATGAAACGAAAGCGCATAATATGGCGACATTTGGATTCAGGCTGGCCTCACTCATACGTATTTCAGATTAGTGATAGAGCTGTTCCAAATTGAATATGTAAATATTAACTTCAATTTTCGCGATAATTACGAATCACCAATGAACGTTTCATGTCACCTTTTGAATTTTGTGATTTTCCAATGGATGAGAGCATCTCTGTGTACGAAAATAACAAATTTTTGGGGGCTCTACTGAGGTGGGGTACTGCCTTAAGTACCTCAGTGGGCGGACCGCCCATGTTCTGATAATTTAATTTGCTGAAAACCATACGAGAATGGCTTTTGCTTTTTGGCCTGCATCAGGGACCAAAATTGGTGTTGTTTTTGTCATGCATCTATCGGACTTTTTTGTTTCGCAGCTTTCCCGCTGTTTCTTCCAATCGCAAGCTTCCAGAGCGACACCATCCATCGGACTGACACCAGTCAGGCAGTGACCCGATCTCTGGCAACTCGGGTCTTGATTCAGATAGGTAGTGCCATGAATACATGACTACGTGATCGGCATTTGGCTGGTTAGCCCTTGGCTCTGTTGCGCAAGGCATGCAAATGTGCACATTGTTAAGGGGGCTTGTTCGGCCCCATTGGGATCTCGCTAGCCAATATACCAATTTGTAAGCAACAAAAAAAATTCCAAACCTTGTATCGTTAACTTGATTTCGATACAAGCAAAACTGTCATATTTGTGAACGACGGGTGCAGTCTGAGGAAAATTGGGACTATAATGCAATTTTATGCACTTCTTAGACTTTGTCCGACATTCGGGTGTAATTATTCGCAATCGATTACAGGCTAATTGTGCTTACAATTGAGTTATAATGTCTGAACCGTATAGGTATATCAAAGGTAATCAAATTTCGTGACGCTTTCGGCCAGCAAAAAGTCATTCTGTGACCAATTCATTTTTGTATAAATAAGGAGCATTTTCGTAATATTATATGGAACGTTGCTCTATGAGAGGGACAAATCATATAGGCGATGCTAGGTGCAGATTAATGGGGTGACTGGCCTAATTTTTGCAACTCCGGATCCGCCTCTGCCGTCAACATCTTGTGTATCAATCAGTGCGTAAAGCATGCATAAAGCTACAAGCGTTTTGGAACCTCATAGACAGCAAGGCTTCCTTGCTCCCTAATTGTCAACCATTCTCTTTGCTTGAACGCACCAATTACCTATAGACGTATCCCCTCCAAGGCGGAACTTTATCCGCCTATGCTGAAGATTATTATATTTATCACTATGGGAACTCTGAGGAAATCGACAATGATGTGATAGTGTATCAGGCTCTGTGTTTCAGGCTTTCTTTGTTGAAAACCACCACGACACCAAAACTCGACCTCCTTACCCTGGAACCGCCACTGCCATTTGTGTGCACATTTAGTAACACAAAATGTGCAACATATTTTATCTGCATCGATGGTTTTGGCTGGGTGCAACTATTTACCAGCATAATATGTAGATGTCTGACTTTGAAATCTCATCAAGCTGTAATATTTGGCAAGACATTTAATAAAATATACGTTGGGGACAACGTCAGGAAAACTCGGGAAATTTCAGAGCTTTATAGTCACACAATATGGAACAGCGAGCAAACAATATTAGGGGGCTTCAGCAGCCCCTCTGAAATAATATGGCTAGACTGTGCCTATTTGATAGATCCCGGCAAGTTCCACCATAAAGCCTTTCTTTGCGCAGAAGATGCGCGTATTAAAAAAAAATTGTCGTGGAGACTATCAAAATTTAGCATGAAGATATTAGGTACAATTTTTAGTACAGGAATCAAATCTCAGAGAGCCGCAGAAAAGTACATTAGCTAGGTTTGGAAAGAGTGGTCGGATCGAGCCGGTTCGCCAGATGGACTTTTGTCACTGGCACTGGATGCACTGCTGCAGATTCGCTCGGGCGCCCCCGTTCGTGATGCGAGACGTTCAACCGACCACTAAAGGGACTGGAGAGTCTTCAAGGACATTCAGACCTTAAGCCGATCACGACTAAATCATCCGCTTCCGGGATAGTCACCTGCAAATATGTTATTATTCCCAGGGCGGATACAAGCTGGAGCTGTTGGACGCCAACGAGAAGGTGCAAATGGTCCTTACAACGGGCGCTGACAGCAAAGGTTTCAACGCTCGTGACACCACGTGAGTACCACAGCCAGGTGGCGAGGCCAGGTCACGCCGTGGCCGGGCTACGCCATGTCACTGGACACTGGGTGACCTGGACACCGCGTCACCTGGACACTGGGTGATCTAGTCACGGCGTGACCTGGACATTGGGTGACCTGGACACTGGGTGACCTGGACACTGGGTGACCTGGACACCGCGTCACCTGGACACTGGGTGACCTGGACACCGCGTCACCTGGACACTGGGTGGCTTGGACACCGCGTCACCTGGACACTGGGTGACCTGGACACTGGGTGACCTGGACACTGGGTGATCTGGACACTGGGTGACCTGGACACCGCGTCACCTGGACACTGGGTGGCTTGGACACTGGGTGATCTGAACACTGGGTGACCTGGACACTGGGTGACCTGGACACTGGGTGACCTGGACACTGGGTGACCTGGACACTGGGTGACCTGGACACTGGGTGACCTGGACACTGGGTGACCTGGACACTGGGTGACCTGGACACTGGGTGACCTGGTCACGGCCGTGACCCGCGGCCAACCGCAGAGCGAGTGTCGCCACCATCCGACCCTATGACACAGCGAAAGAGAAACCGGCCGCCGTTTCCAGCGTAACGAGAAAAAGAAACGACGAAAACTATTTCAGTGCGGCGTTCCATTGAGCGGCCGTATGGCCGGGCTGAATGGAACGTCTGCACCGGATGCGAGTCGGAGAATGGCCATGAAACTGGATGGGAACCACCATGAGACCAGACGGAGGGTGGTCGCGAAACTGGACGAGGATCACCATGGGGCCAGGTGGGAAGTGACCACGAAACAAGACGAGGACCACCATGGGGCCAGGTGGGAAGTGACCACGAAACTGGACGTGGATCACCATGGGGCCAGGTGGGAAGTGACCACGAAACAAGACGAGGACCACCATGAGGCCAGGTGGGAAGTGACCACGAAACAAGACGAGGACCACCATGGGGCCAGGTGGGAAGTGACCACGAAACTGGACGTGGATCACCATAGAGCCAGGAGCGAAGTGACCACGAAACAAGACGAGGACCACCATGAGGCCAGGTGGGAAGTGACCACGAAACTGGACGAGGACCACCATGGGGCCAGGTGGGAAGTGACCACGAAACTGGACGAGGACCACCATGGGGTCAGGTGGGAAGTGACCACGAAACTGGACGAGGACCACCATGGGGCCAGGTGGGAAGTGACCACGAAACAAGACGAGGATCACCATGGGGCCAGGTGGGAAGTGACCACGAAACTGGACGAGGACCACCATGGGGCCAGGTGGGAAGTGACCACGAAACTGGATGAGGTCCGCTATAGGACTAGGTAGGCTGTTGCGAGGCTGAACGGGTAGCGACGCTGGACCGGACGGGGAGAGCCACAGGGCCAGGCGGGGAGCGGTCGTGACTGAGGAGAATGCCATGTCGGCCGAACATTCGGAGGCTGCGGTGGTAGGTTCCCGGAGAAGACGTCGCTGTCGGCATTTTCCGCTTTCCTCGACTCATGCTCCTTGCTGAAACGAAGACGAGCGGACAAATGCACTCATTGGTGACTCTCAAACGATGCCTCGCGCGTTTGAGCAGCAGGCCTTCAGCTGCCTGAAGTCGATATTTGAACACACTATGACGCCTAAGGCTTTCGTTGAAATAGTGGGCTCTCCATCGTGGTGCCACCAACTCTGCACTGCGTCGTAGTTGTGCAATTAAAATATTTGGCCATGACAAGTCCGGCTATTGCACGGTGAGTCGACGGCTGCTTTGTACTTATTGCTGAGGCTATTGATTGGGCAATTTTCGGAGAACCAATTTTGACGATATTGATCCCTCACCTCTGAGGCATTGCAGCCGCTACATTATACATAGTCGCCCAGGAGTGGGTTCGTTATGTTGGTTGCCGGGGCGACCAGAACTGGCTCTCAGCCAACTGAAAAGTCGGGCTGACCTGATCGTCACTGCGCTCCACCTTCACTGAACCCCGGGGAAAATCCACTTTGCACGCAGTGTATACTTGTATGGTCATGCTGATTGTCCCCCTCCCTCCTGCCCCATCTCACATGCAAATACCATGACTAGCAAAATTGGAATGCTGGATGTGGCATGCATAGGCGCCAGTTTATGTGATGTGCAATGACTGGGCACAATGCCGTAGGGTTGAATGTGTATAGCGGCGTCTCTTTTTCTCTCGCTCTTGCTCTTGCTCTTGGTCTTGCTCTTGCCCATGCTTTTGCTGTCTTTTTCTTTGTCTTGCTCTGTTTTTCCTTACTGTAACTGGGAGTGTAATATCTTGGACGACATGCTTCCCATCCTCAGTTTTATCCGGTCTTAGCCGTTAAGCCCCTTGCGTTGATTCGAAAGAATTCGACTAAATATCGGTTTGTCGCTACCTCACTCCTTCATTTTCACCCTACTATCCCTATGCACTCGGTTGTCATATAAATTACTGTTTTTCGTAACTTTATCTGTGCGTATCAAGGGCGAACAAGGGAATTTGCATGAGGACACTTGCTGAGTTGGTGCCCTTTTCTGCATTCGGAACGTAGCGGCCGACGGCCACTCCTTTTTGTCGATGTTTTGTGGTTGCGTAGATGTTTGGTGCCGATAGGAAAACTCCCATCCACGTATCCGTTCTATGTCATCCATTCTATTCTATATGCGTTATCCATTCTATGTGTGGCCGGTGCCGTCCTGGTGTGACGAGGGGCGGTCCGACGTATACCCAATGGTAAATCCCTCCAACACATGTGTTGGATCCTTTGTGTTAAACTACAAGGGGTGCCTGGTGGCAGCGGTTCCACTTGACTCGTGTGTCTGTGCGTGTGCGTGCCAGTACAGCGAAGAGTGCGCTTCTGGTGACGTGTGCGTGCCAGCATAGCGGAGAGTACGCTTCTGGTGACGCCATTGGTGAAGCAGCCAAGAACCGCGCTTTTGCGGTAATTCCACCCGGATCTTACCCACTGCAGCTTACGGGTGAAGCAAGTATTTGAATCGTACGGCAGAATATGGCTCAGTTCTCTGGAATCGTAAAACCGGTATTCGTGCACCAGGTGCCAGTGCATCGGTCGATTACTCATCGGCATCACGAAACGCAGCTTTGAAAGCTGGTATTGCCAGAGAGTCCAGTGTGAAAACCTTTGTCCTTACCGAAGGCTATGTGAGCACATCAGTGGTGATACTATTCCACTGCTGTGGTGCAAGAGCATCCAAAAACTGATGACCGTTGTTTCGCTGCAGTACTGTTTTGGCCTGACGAGTCGCAGCAGGTCGGAATGCGCCAGTTCTGACTGTCTGTCGAGCGCCACGGAAGGCCTGCTCGGCCGCCGGCTGTGCCACGTGGTGTCGCGTCCGCTATGTCGTCAGCTATGCGACGCTGCGCGGCACCGCAGAGGCACGCATGTCTCAACACCGTCTGTGTCGGCCGTCGTCGCGACTGGCACCACTGCTCGCTCCATTATCGCCCTGGGCCTGCGGCCGGTGCGCGGCCAGCCCACGGTACAACTGGCCTTGGCAGGCGCGACTGCGCCGGCGGCGGCGAGCGCCAGTCTCCACTCGTGAAGCGGTGGCTCAAGGATTCCGCCGACGCACACCGGCACGAGATGCCAGTGTCGCCGTGACCCACAGCGCGAATGACTATCAACAACCGGCTGTTGATAGTTGTTGGCTCGCGCTTCGTCGTCTGGCGAGGGCTGGTGCGGTTCGAGCTGGTGTCGAGTCGGGGGTGGTGCTCTTTGGGAAGTTTGGAATTGGAAAGCTGGAAGGTAAGGGCGTCTAAAAAAGTTCGTCATTGGGTGCAAGAAGGTAAAAAGTATTTAATCAGTTTGCGTTGTTGGCAGACATCAGAGGTGCGTTTGTGTCGCAGCTGCAACACGTTGCGTCCACTGAAGCCTTACACCCGCAGGCGATTTTACAGACGTTTGACGGTCGTTCGACGTACGTAAAATCTAAAACGGGCGCCGTGTGCAGTGGGCTCAACAATATAGACGCCTCTTCTCTCCCTGATCCTGAGATCGCTCGTATGTCATTGTACGTGGCATTGATGTTTCAAAGTGGGCTGCGGTCTCACCTTGTGGCTTGGCCTGTCCAGAGGCGACACCACACGGCCGATTCCACTACCACCTGCTACCGCGAGGTATGATCTGGGGTCAGCCCGCATAACCTTGATCCTGCGGCGACACCCTTGAACCAGATGCGGGCGGCGGCGGCGGCGGTGGCGAAGGCGGTGATGGTCTGGCCTCGTTTCGGGGTCACTCCGCCCCGCCTGCTCGGCTCAGGAGTGGTGTGGCTGTGGTCGACCCAGCGCCACCTGGGAACACTGACGCAACAGGGTGTGGTCTCCCCGGCCACTCCCTCTCCCTAATAGGACCGTGGGACGCTGCTAGGTCACCCGTTACCAGCCAGCACCTCTGTCTCCAGCCAAGATCGAGATACGACAGGGCGATACGACGCTGCTGGGACTCTCACTGCCATGTCATACCCTGCTCCGGGACTATGATTGGGGGGGGGGGTGACAGGCATCAATACCGGAGTGAATGGTTTGCTTGAGGTTTCACATCGTGAACTCCTTTTTGTATTGTCCAGTTAGTTTTACGAACTGTTACAAAGGAGCAATAAGCTTGCAGCCGTTATCAAGGAAGCTTCTAGCGAGGAAAAGGGTAACCTTTTGGAAGCGGTCATGGTCTAGATGAGCAAGATACAGGGTCAAGCTGTTTTTTGCACCCTGTTCGAGATGCCATGTTTCTATCATCGGTTTACAAGCTCAACTTATAAATCTCTGTAAGTAATTTGTATTTTAAACTGTTGAAGAATCGTGAATTGCATGCGTGATTCTTGTTTGTATGAGCTGTGACCAATCGCTTGAAAGAATCGATCCTGGTTCTTCCCGACGACGACTGAGTTAATACATTGCTATCGATTATCTATGTAGTGATGCCGTACAGACTCTCTATGGGGATTTCCAGTGGCTGTTGTGTGCCGGTGCAGCCATTCAGCAGCGTCTCGCGTTGTGCTGACTTACGCCAATGTCGTCCGGTCGGCTGGTACAGCGCACAGTGTGATATCTCGAGGGAGAAACTGGCCGTTAATGCATTTCTTGACTATTATTTATGCTTTATTTCCGGTGCCATTGTATCAGCAAATGACTGAAGCATACGAAGTCACAGTTCTTATGAAAATTTTCACAAGATTTGACATAGAAATAAGTCAATGAACATGGACAACATTACGTGTCGAAAAAAAACGATGCACGTGCACAAATGTTGTCCCAGTTTGACGATTTATAAAAGTAAGCTGCATTCTGAAAACATGGACAAGTGAGATACGAAATGATTGCTGAGAATATTATCATTGCGTTAAGCAATTCGAAATGGCATACACCAATTAACAATATGCTATTTGTCGTCAAACAATCAGTAATTGCAATAGTCGTTCAACGTTTTAGTACCTCGAAGTTCAAGTAAGTTTTTAAGAAAACGCACAAAAGTGCACAGCCAGAGACCATTCCTAATGAAATCAGCGATCCTTTGACTATATGTGCTGCGAGTTTCAGCTGCACCTAGCCGCTCTAACACCGATAGTCATCAATTGTATCCCGATAGGCCGCGGTGCGGTGCGGTGGCCAGCCCGGGCGGCATGGGAAAGCTCAAGTCGGTCGCCGCGACGCGTTGGCTGGCGGGGTGGGTGTCTTGACCGGGTAACCTGATCCAGTGGTTGCTATGCCAAAAAGTCCCCTAACTGACGAGGCGACTGAGTCGAGATAGGTCACGCACAGCGTCTCCCACGGTAGGGAACCTGTCTTTCCCTGTAAGGTTCGGGTCATTATGGTTGGATTTTGCGTACAGCGAACACGGAGGTGCGCGTCAGCAGAGGAATTGGTGGACTTGTCAACTAGTGCAAAAGCGTCTGGGAGTGGGAACTAGCTCACGTGTTTAATCATAGTTTGCAGTTAATCATGGAGAAAATCCCTCAGGGATGCCTCCGAAGTGAGTCGTCGATTGTGGACTTGAGAAAGGCGACCGACCTATCGCCAAGAACTTAAAAGTAAAGTGGGTTAAGTGCATGCGAGCCCAGAACAAATTCAGAAATCAGCTTGCGACTAATCTTTCGGGAAACGAGGTGTTCTCAGTGTCCCTGAAACGTGGTGGCCACGTATTGAGTGATGATGAAGTCAAGACCCGCCTTGATGACTAGACCATGAGGAGAGCGCGAGGGCGGCCAACTAGAATCTACGGTCACATCAGCGCCCGTTCTCAGCGTTGGGCATCCTCAAGAGTTACTCAACAGCACAGTTACTGCAGCTCGTGGAGGTTGCCAGGCAAAGTGCTTGTGCTGCGAGCATGAAGGACGCATCTTTCGTGTTGCGACAGGTGGGGTCATCACCGAATCGGCCCAGTAAGATTCGCGGGGCTCAGAAGCTGAAGTGAGCCAACCTGAGTGCATATCTTAGTGATGTATTTTGGCGTAATTTCAG
This sequence comes from Imbricaverruca yamaguchii, assembly GCA_034440575.1. Taxonomy (NCBI): domain Eukaryota; kingdom Metazoa; phylum Arthropoda; class Thecostraca; family Neoverrucidae; genus Imbricaverruca; species Imbricaverruca yamaguchii. The sequence continues at coordinate 183,479 of JAOTOL010001506.1, read as the reverse complement.
CCACTCGGGACAAGATCTTGGATCTATTCTGCTTAACAATTATAAGGTCACATTTCCACTGCAGAATACTCGCAAAACAAATGCTCACTAATAATCATCCAATATATGAGCGCCAACGGACTTCACTTCTTACGTCACCATGATGTCATTTATAACCGGATATCGATATTTTAATACAAGGTACACTAGATACTCATGTAGGTGTGTGCACAATTTGAGTTATCTATCTCAATTGGTTCCCGATATATTTCGCGGAAGCGAAATCCGTGGAGCGGAATGCTCCCTTCCCTCTAGCAGGTATAACCTCATTCCTGGGTTAGGCAATACTTAAGGCAATACATCTTCCCCATATGATCAAAATGTTAAGCTCATTCGATTAAGACCAAAATCGCCCCGATAACTAGCATACTTTGTCCGCTACGATTTATGGCAAGTTTTCCCTCGAGTTATGACAGTGTGCAGCGGCGTGTGGTGCGGTGCCCACTCACGGCCCGCCGACTGGCGGCGCCCGTCTGCAGCTGCTCAGATGTGTGCCGACACGCTGGCCCACCGATCGTGGGCGGGGTCAGGCGGCGGTGGCGGCGGGGCCGTGACCTCTGACCTGACGCGCCGCCGCCCCGCCGTCTGCAGCGTCCCGTAACGTCAGCAGCGACGTGTTTGTGTCCATGAAGGAGCGCGTGAGTGCGCCGGGCGTCGCCTGCTCCGGCGGGCTCAGAGGGTGAATCCGGTGGGTTGTGAAATGGCCTAGCTATTATCCCGTTGTTGCATTCGGGCTAAAGATATGGCCATGTGGACTGGATGCTTGGCTGTCTGATGCGGTCGTCTTTGCCTATTGAGACATGGTCGAAAATGTGGCCTCCTCCAGGATGTTTATCTTCCAGATTATTGTCCTTTCCAGCAAATTGTCCACTCTTTTCTTCGCCAGAGGATCAATGAAGCTGCTTAAAGATTGCTCTAAGGTCGTTGCTGTATGATAGGGATGTTTAAAGCTGCCTGCGAAGTGTAAAAAACGTCCTCATGTGGGAAACAACAAAATTGTTATTTCCGATCCGGAAGGTCTCCAAATTTTTTTTATCTGAATCCAGCATTCCAAAAGAAATCGCAGTCTTTGGATGTACAGATCCAGATATCCGTTCCAGTATGCTTCAATGCGAATTTTCCGGACACCCCCTCCCCAGTGCACGGTCCGCCTAGTATGTTCCGGGACGGAGAGTTTCGATAACTTCTCGGAAGAATCGCGCCCTCAATAACTATGCAAAGTCCTTGATTCGGGACATCCCACTCTCCGTCTGAAGGATGCATCTTTAACGTTGTAGCAGCCAAGATATGTTGGTCAATTGATTCATGAATTCCAGCCCATTCAGCCATTCATTCCAGTCCACTTCAGTCAGTCTCCACCATAAGCTAAATGTAGCATAATGGAATGTTTCGGTATTCTCGTGGAATAGGCGTACATTTAAGCAGCTATATGGAAAGGATCATGCAGGAACAAGATGTGTATCCCTCCCATCGCTTGGATGGCTTAAGGATATTATAGCCCAAGCGTTTGCTGATATTGCATGGTAAGGAAAGTGAATCATGGTGCCTTCCGGTATTCCTAAAAATAGACCTCTGTGAGTCACTATCGTGCATGTGGCAATGGGTGGTACCGGTAGTACCGGTGGTACCGGTGGTACCGCAGTGATGCAGATGATATCACCATATAGGTGGTGAGGGGTGGTTAGCTTAGGTTGAGAGGATGAGAGGTTTCTGTGGGCTAGTAAAATTAAGAATTATTTACTTACTAGTTCCAGGCTTGGCGATTGGTATTTGGTTTCGTGTTCATCCCTGGTGGCAAACAAATGCCCAGTCTGTGATTTTGAGTTGTCACTGGCAAGAAATCAATTTCCTTTTCTCAGTAATCTGTATCGTGGGTCAACACGTGCGATGAAATGGTGGGAAAAAAACCTGATTATATACATATATGCAATGTCCTTCGAGACGTTTGTGGTTCAATGCGAGGCTACTCTATTTTATTTATTTATTTATTTATTTAACAATACATCCCATCCACGTGCAGTGGCTGTTACGGACATTTTCATTTAGATCTGATCATTCGTTACTTTCTCTGAATTGCTTTCATTATTGCGTCGCGGCTATAACCGTGCCTACATGCCGGGGGTATTCAGACCATATGCCGGGGGTATTCAGACCATATGCCGGGGGTATTCAGACCATATGCCGGGGGTCTTCAGACCATATGCTCAGCGAGGGAAGCTTGTGAAGATCGCGTGGCCTTCACTGCTCGAGTACAAGAGTCGCCGCTATAACCGTGCCAAATGCGGGGGGTCTCACAACACATGCTCGACGAGGCAACCTTGTGGAGGTCCCGTGGCCTTCACTGCTCGAGTACAAGCGTAGGCTGGCGTGCAAAGCTTTCCTCGAGGCAAAATTGGCATGGCAATGCGGTGGTAATCCATCGTGGAACAACTACTGGAAGTGGGAAGCTTTTATACTGGCATCACCGAAGTCCACATCGGGCGCAAATAATCCTGTTGTCATCCGGGAACTCTGACCGGGCATCCCTATCCCAGCGCGGTCACTATTTGAGCCGAGTTAGCCTGCGCCTCACACTGTGCGGAGTTAACGTGCCGTGACGGTCACTATTTGAGCCAAGTTAGCCTGCGCCTCACACTGCGCGGAGTTAACGTGCCGTGACGGTCACTATTTGAGCCGAGTTAGCCTGCGCCTCACACTGCGCGGAGTTAACGTGCCGTGACGGTCACTATTTGAGCCAAGTTAGCCTGCGCCTCACACTGCGCGGAGTTGCCGTGCCGTGACGGTCACTATTTGAGCCGAGTTAGCCTGCGCCCCACACTGCGCGGAGTTACCGTGCCGTGACGGTCACGTGTGACGACCGGCGGAATGTTCTGTCGAAAGTGCGCATTCTGCACATGATTCTAAGCGATATGAAGTGAACTGTACAGCTGTTGTCCTCGGTTGACCTTTGCCCTCGACTGACCTTTGCTTATGTTTTTCAGAGCCCAGGCTCAGCGAGTGACGTTGCCGAAGGATTTGGAATGTCTCGACTGTAGTATCCGGTTGATGAGGCAGGCGAACGAGTGGGGAAAATCTTACAACTTCTGGAGCTGCGCTGATGTCGACATCATAGGTTAGTGGTGTGGAAGGTGGTCGGGTCTGCCAATCCACACGTCAGTGGATTGATGGTCTCTCCGGTCAGATCTTCACACCTCGTTCCGGGTGAGGTGGGGGTTGTTGTTAAAGACTATCTTCCAAATTAACCGATGCATGAACGTGAACTACTACCATTGGAAAACCCTCGATGGGTAGAGCCCGAAAATGGCCTCGCTTTTGTGTGAATGCTGTGACTCAAAGTTGCGGTCTTGGGAACAAATTATGATTTTTTAACATTTTGTGTGTGTATATCTGGTAGAGATCAAAGTTAGAATTGAGAGCTACTTGAGAGCTATTTGATATTGATTAGCTCTCGACATTTGAGAGCTAATTACACAGTGGATCCCATAAAAACAGTCACACTGGTCCATCATGGACTAACAGTAGCAATGAACCTAGGTCGCTGACCTGATCACAAATACAAGACCAAGACATACCTGTGACGACACTGCCAAATTGTAATCATGTGGTAAGCTTCATTTCAATACATATATATTAACGTGCATGAGCCAAAAACATTGAGATTCAAAACAATAAAAAAGGAAATTGGCTAGGACTACCAGTATTTACCTTCACCTTGACTATGAGTCATAGTTTTGGCACTATTGAGTATATATATTATATATATATATGTATATATATATATATATATATATACATAAAATACATTTTGTAGTAACCGCCTAATGGTACTCGCTACCACGTTTCATTTTAATAATATATTTTCATTTGGATGAGTAATCGGTCCTGAAGCATTATGGAGGTGGTCCTCTTCGACATAAACTAGGGCAATGATCTTCCATGGCCCGATGTTGAACTTATCAGTCGCAAACAGATGAAGCGAAAGGCACTGACAATTTCACACCGCTGCTCGCCCACGTTTACCTCCATCGCGGCAGAGCCTCGTAATGATACCCTAGATTAATCCGTGGAAACACGTCTCCTCATCGTATCGAGTTGCAAGTTCTTATGTTTTGTTATTTTTAAATTACTGTTTATTTATTAATATAGTTCAGTTGGAGGAGGGGAGCTTGCAGGTTACGAATGTGGCAGTCGTATTGCTGATGATTGCCTAACCAATATGGTGGATGCTCGGTTTCCTCGTAACAGGTGGCCTATAGTCGGGAGCTTCTAAATATGTCTCATTCGTCTCCCTTTCGTCCTGCTGCTCTGTCGGTGTTTCAGAACACAAGGCGCGCTGTTGCATCGGTGTCATTCCCACCTCCAGGTCTTTGTATGCGAATCTGCCCAGTGTACCGAGTATGAATGAGTACCTACCCCGCCCATGGTTTAGCCTGTCTTCGTGCACCGGTTGTGGTGCGTTTTATTGTCCCAGCAGCAAGTAATCCGGGACGCTTATGTTCCCATTGACTGACTGTCAAACAGTGCAAATTGATTATGGCTTGTACATTCTCCACCTTTTGTCTTGTGGGAACTTTCGATTGCTCATGATCATGCGCAAGAACGAGGGCAAATCCCAGCGGCATATATGAAGTTGTTCATATGAGCGACCCGATCCAACCCAACGGAACTCAATTCGACGCAGCCTGACCCAACCGGACCGAATCCAAGATGACTTGCCTGTTGCACTTTTAAGCATTCACAGCCCTTTTCGTTGCGGCGTTTTACATCCGGTTCAACCAGTACTAGACTTACTCTTCGAATGTATCACCTTTCACCCCGATTTTCCTCTGAACTATTCTCTTTCTGTGTAAAAAAGGTTTTCGTGACTGCTCTGCTGGCACCGGGCCACTGTAGGTGGAGCTGCGCTCGCACCACGCCATCTTTGGTGACCTCGGTCGCGACATCACTGTTCTGTGCCCACCACGGCGGGATTTTGCACTTGCAGCACAAGAGGTGTTCTTGTGTCTCTTGCCCTCGCTTGTCCAGCTCGTAGCGCCTTATACTGGCTGTGTCTCGGTTCATATATTGTGAATATTATCATGGTAGGGTGGCGGTGGACTGTGTTGCAGCCGGGTGGGTAGTGAACAGTATCGCAGGTGGGTGGATAGTGGAGTTTCGCTCGTTTGCGGGTAGTGCACAGCAATGCTGGTATGTGGATAGTGTACAGCATCGCAGACGGGTGGGTAGTGCACAGTATCTCAGGCTGGTGGGTAATGAACATCATATGTGGGTGGGTAGTGCATAGCATCGCAGGGGTGTGGGTAGTGCATAGCATCGCAGGTGGTTAGATAGTGCACAGCATTGACGGTGGGCGGATAGTGCATAGTATCGCAGGTGGGTGGGTAGTGCATAGCATAGCAGTTAAATGGGTAGTGAAGTGTTCAGTGATCGCATAAATGCGCGGCATTCCTCTGACATGGAAAACGCTTGCGCTTAAGACTTCTTGATGAAACAGGTTGACCAAATTTGGACGGCGTTCCCTGGTGGTGATCTAGGGCGCCTAGTTGGCATGGAAGGCATTACTGTGTATGTATATGACAGTGTTATATTTGGAAGGTAGTGTGCTACTGTGAGTGACAATGTAGGATGCTTGTGTGCCCGCCTGGGGAGAGCCGGAGCGCTGGCAGGATGGTACAGAACTAGTGCGGTGCAGACTGCGGCGCCGGAGAAAGTAGCTGAGACCAGTGCAGTGGAGCGAAGGCCATTGTCGTGCCCGCGGGGCGGGCTGGAGGGGCGTCGCCCGAGGAACAGTGCTCCCAGGGACGGTACCCGAGGGACGGTGCCGGATGGTTCTATCTGAATGTGATGGTTGACTAATGCGATGTGAGCTCCAGTGTCCGATTTGGCGCAAATTATTGTCATCCTTTGACCGTAAGCTCTTGCTATTGCATAGGTGTACGTTCTAGCACAGAAATGTGAATAGTGCATGGCATTAACACTACATAGCCTCATACAAACAAGATCTATACTCTAGCAGGAACGGTTGACACACGGTACGCGTCTGACATTATTTATACTCTAACGGGAACGGTTGCTACACGGTACGCGTCTGACATGATTTATACTCTAACGGGAACGGTTGCTACACGGTACGCGTCTGACATGATTTATACTCTAACGGGAACGGTTGCTACACGGTACGCGTCTGACATGATTTATACTCTAACGGGAACGGTTGCTACACGGTACGCGTCTGATATGACGCCTGCCAGACTTGGACGTCTACTGGCCCGTCTGATTGTATGGCTAGTGCAGTTGATTAATCCGTGGCAGCTAACCTCCGTTAAGCAATACGGATTAATGTGTAGCTTTATGAATACCTATGTGTAAGAGGTATACAGCATAACTATGTCGGTGAGCCGGAAATATCTCTTTATATAAAGGCATTCGTATTGGATGTCTTTCGTATCAGATCAGGCAGATGTCATATGGAACCAGTAACTTCGCCCTGGCTGAGACAACCACGGAGTCCGCCCCTGGCTTGACCACGGTTCACCTTCCGCAGCTAATGACTACCGTGAAGACTGCTACGGCCACGGACGTGCATCCTTCGGCAGATGTCGGTGTGATCGCCGCTCCTATGGCGAACGCTGCCAGTTCTCGGTGAGACTGTCGCATGCGCTAACACGGCCGGACCGGTGCCCCGTTCATAGCCACGTGAAATAGCAATGTTTCACTAAATTTCACACTTGCAGAAGTCTAGTGAGCTTCTCGCCCCTTCCCTCAACTGTTGGTATTGTGCTGCTCCTCTGGCCGCAGGGGCGACTAGCTCGTTCACTGCTCGGCAAAATTACACCATGCCCATGGCATGAAACTCATTTATGCTGATTTTTTTGTGTACGTTGTCCGGTACTGGTGGGTCCTTGCTTCATATTTAAATTCAGCGTGCCATGTGCTTCAGTCTCAGGTCAGCTCTGCTCTGTTTCCGTTCTGGTGCTGTGCCACTCTGAGGACCAGTGATTACGTGTGGGCGAGACATTCGGACGGGTCAGTTAAACTCATCATGCAACTGGATTTTCCCATTCCTTCGTGTATTGAACGTAGATGCTTTCGCTTTAACTTCCGCTACGCTTTAATTTCTGTACCCCCATTTCGAAGAATTTGCTTCAATAGCGTGCATCCGCTGACATGGGTGAGACATGTTCTATTTGTGCCAGTTTGAGAACAAGTTGGTTACTTAGAGGGAGGATTGTCCATTGTTGGTTATTTTAGCTGGGAAGAAAAATATGATTGGCTATCTAAAAAAAAATTAATGGCTATCTTTCTCGACGGGTGTTTTCGCGATATTCTCTGATGTCGCTGGTGCAGCTGACGCAAAAAAGGTACATATTTGGCACGTGCGGTTAATAAAATCACTAGCCTTGATACCAAAATTAACATAGAATCAGCTGGACCACAAAGGCTTCTCCCATTTGTTTTCGGAGGCAAAGGAGCCGTAAGGCTGACCACACAGTCAGAATAGCAAACCCCGTGCTCATCACCACCATGACCATTGACTTATGTTTCTCTTTCGTCGTGGAGTATAAATTGAATTAGGTTATGCGCCTGCTTTGCCACTCAGTTGGTTGGTAGCCGCCTGGTTTTCTGGTTATTTTGGAATTATATATGCAGCTAAGTATGCAGGCTTTCAGTATAACTATTTGAATGCTGTTATTTTAGTTGGACTAAAGAGAACATTGTATGTATCGAATAGTTTTGTACTAAAACATTCAGTAACTTTGAAAGAATGTCATAAGTCGAAACATAATTTTGCTTTCATGTTAAACGATTCTTGGAGAAAATATTAACGCACGATTCGCTGAGTGCAGCCAACGCAGAGCTGTGCTACGTTCCACTGTGTCGTGAAATATGCCTGTCAAGACAGACTTCCGTAAACAAGTTGTGCATCTGGACTATAATGGTGAATTGTACCAGCGCTGCACTGCATTGGGTGACCGGAACTGCTTCGCTTTAGAATGAGTGCGAGGAGGACGGCGACTGTGGCACGTACGGACAGTGCGTGGATCTGATGGCTACCACCTACCCCAAGAAGCAGTGCTTTTGCAAAATTGGCTTCTTCGGAAAAAACTGCGATCAAAGGAACCGTAAGTATCCCAGTCGTGCTTTATGTGGGAAACATTGTTTGGCAACAGTACTATGGTTCTAAGGCGGCTTGGCTTGACTTGCATTGCTTGCACGCTTCGGCAGTGCTCTTTTGGCCTTGAATTGCCGATGTTTGGATGATTTCGGCACAGTAAATTATCTTCCACTATAATGCAACGCATAAACGCGTACGAATATGCCTGGTATTCCGTATCTGAAAGTGCTAGCCGCTGTTTGCAGGTAAACTAGACAACGAAAACAATTTTCTTAGTTCAGTAAGCGTATGCATGCAGCTGACCACATCATCAGCGTATCAAACCACAACGCATCAACACACCCTCAGGATATCTAACTGCACAATGTGCTTGCAGCGTCCGGCATGCGTTCCAAGATTGCGAACCTGGATCTGTACCAGAAGAAGGAGATGTCTCCCGAGTATACTCTGTACTGGCGCGTGTTGCCGGAGCTCGCCGAGCTGGAGGTGGTGATGAAGGTCCGTGGACTCAGCTACGCCGGGATCGGATGGCGTCCCAGTCGCCTGGACGCCTCGTGCAAGCATTTCCCCGCCATCGAAGAAGCCCTGCATGATGCGGCCCGAGACTCGGGCACTTACGGACCTGCCGAGCCCGACAGTGAGCCCGAGCCCGAGCCCGACAACGACCACGGGCACGACCACGGGCACGACCACGGGCACGACCACGGGCACGAGTCCACCAGCGAGCCGGAGCCGGAGCCCAGCAGCGAGCCGGAGTCAGAGCCCAGCAGCACCCCAGAGCCGGAGCCCAGCACCGCGGCGGAGCCGGAGCCCAGCAGCACCTCGGAGCCGGAGCCCAGCAGCACCCCAGAGCCGGAGCCCAGCAGCACAGCGAGGCCGCACGGCGGGTCGCAGCAGGCGGGGAGTGCCGGCGAGCCCGGCGGCGTGCTGCAGCCGGCGGCCGCCCAGGGCGAACTGTCTGCGGCGGCAGGTAATAGGATGGATAGGTTCAGGTCCGGTGGGTTCCGGCGCCAGCGCAAGGTGTCTCGCACGCGCTCGGCTCCGCCCGACACGCAGGTGGTTGCCGGCCTCGCCGTGGGCGTCGTCAGCGGCGCCGACCAGCGGCAGCGGGTGCGCAGCGTCGGTGAGTGTGCCGCCCGTGTGCTGCATGTGCCGACCGACCGACCGACTGCCTGCCGACTCACGGGGCACGCCGGGTGTCTGCGGTAGCACCATAGAACGGCTGAGGCTGGTGCGCCAGTCGGCACCAGTAGGGACGAGAGGGCGCGGCAGGGTGTCCCAGCTGCAAAAGCCGCTCACACCAGTAATAACGGCAGAGGCACATTCGCTTGTGACGTCCTCCCGTGAGCATTGATCACACGTTTACCGCTGCTACGCTCGGTCAACGAATATCGTACATATGCCCCATACTTGCCTTTACTATTCCCAGTCATCTTAAGCAGTTGTACTTCTTGATTAATAAGTCCACTGCCACCTACGTCTGACGCAATATGCGTAAGGCCCTCTAACTAGGGAATCCACCACTTTGATGCATTCCCAATGCATAATGCGATACAGGCATACCATGCTATTAGTGGATAGCTGAAATTAGCCGCAGTTTCATCAAATTCGACGCGAAAAAGGGCGTCCTGATAGAAACACCCTGCCGTTTTCTCCCCTCGACTTCTCGATGCTATACTCTGCAGCAGATATCTGGCGCTTCAACTGTGTACATACGGGAAAATTAACTCTGATTTCTTCATCTAAAGGTCTGCAGGTGGTCTCACTCCTCTTTCTCACCTCTCCTCTTTCTCCTCTTCTCTTTCTCTTCTCTCTCTCTCTCTCTCTTTCTCTCTCTCTCTCTCTCTTTCTCTCTCTCTCTCTCTCTCTCTCTTTTTCTCTTTTTCTCTTTTTCTCTTTTTCTCTTTTTCTCTTTTTCTCTTTTTCTCTCTTTCTCTTTCTCTTTTTCTCTTTCTCTTTCTCTTTCTCTTTTTCTCTTTTTCTCTTTTTCTCTTTCTCTTTTTCTCTTTTTCTCTTTTTCTCTTTTTCTCTTTTTCTCTTTCTCTCTTTCTCTCTTTCTCTCTTTTTCTCTTTCTCTCTTTTTCTCTTTTTCTCTTTCGAACATGCTCTTCTCAAAGCGATTTTGTGGCGGCTTGTTCAGTAGATATGGAGCCTGTGAACCGCAGCAGGTGATAAGCATTATCTCTGAATCCTATGAGCTTGTAGGTAAGCAATATCGTGGTCGACAGCCAACCTTTGATACCGAAGTTCTACACTTGGTACTAAGCGCGTCAATGGCTTTGGTTGTGGAGCCTGCTCTCCAGTATTGATCAATCCTGAACTGGCAATGCATGTTTCAGGTTGCTACACATACTTGCATTTAGCCCCGCCTATGGGGTTCAGCTGACACCTGGTACGATATGATTTAAGACTGAGCAATGAGCAAACCAGGTCGAAACAGACAGCATATTAAGCTCACGGTTCATGGTTGTCGCACTGTGCGTGCCCAGTCGAGTCGTAGGTAGCGTCCACATGAGTCCCGCTTAGCTCAATAGTCATCCCAAAAAAACATTCTAGTTAAACATTATAATTGTTAAGTTGTTCTCAAAGCACACTGCGGCGAAGTGCAATTAGTCCACAAATATTGCATTAAAAACTTGCACGAAAATCTGTACAAGTATTTTAGTTAGTCCTTCCTCGTTAGGGCCCAACTTCATTATATCCACCACTTACTCTCTGTCTCTCTTTCCCTCGGCCCTCTTATCCCTCAGGGTCTCTCTCTCTCTCTGTCTCTGTCCCTTTATCTGTGTCAATTTGTCCGCCTTCCTCTTTGTGTCTCTGCCTCCTTGTTTCTCTTTCTCCTTGTCTCTGTGCCTCTTCGCCTGTCTGAGTCTCTGCCTCTCTTTCTCTCTTAAGTGGGTGTGTTACTTTGCGTCTGCCTGTATGTGTGTCTGTATATCTTCCGATCGGTCTCTCTTTCTTATCCTCCTATCTGTCTCTCTGTATTTCTGTCTCGTTCCTCCACTATCTTGTTCATTCATGTCTTGTTCTCCCATTTCTTTCGTTCTCTTGTTCCCTTCTTTGTGGTCTTCTTTCATTATAGTTTTATCATTATCTTTCGTAATAGATCGTAAATTGATTTAATAGATCGTAAATTGATAGATAAGTCCAGGTTAGTAATCCTCTCAAGGATGTCGATGTGAAAAATGTGGTGTCTGGCACGTCAGTGACTCAACGAGCTCAAGCTTGCTGTATTTATCTGAGTCGCATTTATAATAGAAAATATGCAGACGCAACTGGTCGTCTATGGCTGGACAAACGACTCAATGACGCGCCAACCGAGCATGAAGCGCCGACGCGGTACTAAATGCACGTGCACGCCTGTCTAGCCTTATCCTGATATCACAATTTGTAGAAATCAGATGCGCTTTAAAAAATCACTAATTGATGGTATCTCGCTTCGATGGCGCGCTCGTTGCTGTTTGTTGTTAAGGAACAAGAGAGCATATCGTGTGTTTGCGCAGCGCGCGTCATTAACGAAGCTAACGCGTTTCCAGGCGGTGTAGATATCATCACTCGCCAGAAGCGGCAGCTAAGCGCTACACCAGAGCCATCTTCCGAGCCAGAGCCCGGCAGCACGCAGGAGCCGACCAGTACTCCCGAGCCTGAGTCCCAACCTAACAGCCAGCAGGAGCCGACCAGTACTCCCGAGCCCGAGTCCCAGCCTAACAGCCAGCAGGAGCCGACCAGTACTCCCGAGCCCGAGTCCCAACGTAACAGCCAGCAGGAGCCGACCAGTACTCCCGAGCCCGAGCCCAGCAGCGAGCCGGAGCCAAGCAGCACACCGGAGCCCGAGCCCAGCAGCGAGCACGAGCACAACGGCGAGCACGAGCCCGACAGCGAGCCCGAGCCCAGCAGCGAGCACGAGCCCGACAGCGAGTCTGAGCCAACCGGCAAGGCCAGCAAGACCAGTAAGAGCTCGTAATACTGTCCCTGTGTGTTCCTTCTGCTTAATCATGCTGCTTGTCTACTGCGAAACTGGGGCAAGGGAATGGGTCAGAGCCTGTGACCTATGCAGTCGATGCTCCCCTAAACTACGGAGGGGGCCAGAGGAAACTTCGTCGCTGCTGTAGCTATGTTTTGGCATGAGATGAGCATGTGAATTGGGAGCTGGTCTTGTGCTGCATGAGTGCCGTTTATCCTCGAAGCCTCTATGAAGGGGAGACTTCTATGAGGTACAAACTCAAGACCTTATGTCGCCTGTACCTTTTGGATAGCGTTTGGCACGGAGAGCTCATATATGCCAATCGCTGCTCATGTAGGTCAATCGCTGGTGTCTTAGCGTGCCTGTCACCATACAGAATTGAGGGGAAGTAGTTGCTTGAAGTTCGCTCTTTCGCTGGATAAGTATTTCTCTCGACGTCCGATAAGTTTCATATACATTTAAGTACTGGCCTTACCTAAATATCGTGGATTAACCCACTATAGTTTCATATAAATCTGAATATTAGTTATCGCGTAGTAATTTTGCTTTGCCAGTGGCATTAACACTTAGCTGGCCAAATTGCAATATTTTCACTTTAAAAAAAAAAATTAATCGGAGTTGTTGCTGGGGTGGCTTCAGGAACCAGGGTTCTATTGCTAAGCAGAGCTTGTTGCGTGAACCCTGGCCCCACCACCCGATCCATGAATTCCAGTTCAACGGCAGAATTTAGATCGAAAGTTTAACGTGTCGTCAATGCACCGACACTGCAGCCCGGTAGCTCATCTTATCGATCCGGCTGCCAACTGACACTCCCGGCCGGGGGCTAAATGTGAGCGCGCGAAGCGACTCGAACCCTGTGTTGCCATTGCAGGGGACACCAGTGCAGGCCAGCGCTCTAACCAACTGAGCTACCAACACTTTCACTTTTCGCTTTCACTTTCACTTTTAGTTTATCACCCTTTCACATTAACGAATTGTTAGCATAAGTGAGTCCTGTTAAGCCGGTGCGTATTGTTTACCGATGTCCGCTCAGTTTTACATCCATAAAAATATGGCTTGTCACATGGTATTGACCTTGTAGTTGTACCATTTATACTGAAGTGGCCAAATTATGATTTTGTTGCATAATTTAGCCATGTCTGACGACAATCGGCCTCCTGTTCTGGTGTTTTTCTGTACAATTTCGATTTCAATGCTTTTTATAGCGATCGGCACGAAAATTCGACTATAATCCATCTCTTTCCGAATGGCTTGCATTGCGATTTAGAGTACAATGCTTTGAATAGTTATCGGTACGAGGATCTGACGTTGTAGATTATAATTTTCTACACTTTTGAAATGTTGAAATGGCCAAATCATTGCAACGTAGAAAAACAGCCAAGTTTGAAGGTAAAAAGATATGGAAAATTGATCAAAACCATTTCGGAGTGCATTTGCATTTTACATCGGTAGTATTCTGCATGGATTGGGATAGGTCGTTCTTAATTATCCGAAGCACCACTTGGTGTGTACCATGTAAATGCAAAGGAGTCAATGGATTGCCAGGATGATAAGGGGGCGTGTTATTTGTACTTTTTGGCAGATGCTAGTTCGCAGTCGATGCCACACATACCTATTATTTCTGCATTCCGACATAACATCAATACGTATGGGTTATTTTTGCCAGGAGTTCCTAGAGAATGATAACTGAGAGGATCCCGAGAGACCTGTGTGGGGAGACTAATGCAATCATTCGCTATTGGGGAAAGTCTCCTACCTCCACCACTGCCTGACTTCACTTCTTCGTATCCTTAAACTGCCGTTGTCACCCTTATCGCGCCATTCCTTGTAATAGCTTCAGTAGAGCATGTTTTGAATATCTGCTATCTAATATCTGAATACTATATTTGTTCCGGTTCATCAAAAATAAGTGCGCCATAAGGTTATTAACAAGAACATTGCTCCAGCAGAAGCCTCCGTTCGACCTGGTGATTTGATCTGGGATCACTTTGTCTGCTTTTTTACTTATCGCGTTATGTACAATCGTTTTCCAATTTTGACTGCATCTGGTACGGTTTGTATCTTGTACAACGCTTCTGCTTACCTCGTCCACCTCGCCGCAGCCAAGGACACCAGCGGCCGTCGGAGCTACTACCCGAGCGGTGACTTCCACGAGATGGACTGCACGGACATCGTGGTGGGCCGGGCGCGCGGTGCCTACGGCCGGGTGGACGACTACTACACCCGTGACCGCAGCACGCCGCGCCTCGACGAGTTCTGGGGCGGCACGGCCAGTCTGACAGCCAGCATGGCCTACGAGGAGGACGGCTTTACCACGGTGGCGTTCCGCAGGAAGCTGGCCGGTGAGTGGCGCTGCTTCTGCTCTGCGTGTGTCTGTCTGTGTTGGTTGGTTTTAAGACACATCGACCGTTGAGTCATGTAGCGTCGCCAATCTCTCACGCCGATTGGTCGCGGGCGAAGAGTAACGACAGGTGAGACTCGAACCCACAACCTTTCGATTGTGAGACGAGCGACTTACCCCTAGACAACTCGTCATATCTCTGTGTCTCTGTGTCTGTTTCTGTGTGTGTTGCTCTGTCTTCCTATGTTTCTCTGTCTCTCTGTCTCTCTGTCTTTGTATGTCGCCCTTTTATAAATGGGTCTCTGTGTCTCTGTGTCTCTGTCTCTGTCAGTCACCCTTTTTATAAATCTGTGTCTGTGTCTCTTCACCACAGCATAAAAAGGTCTTTCTGCCTTTTTATGCTGTGCCTGTGTCTCCGTCTCCCTTTTGAGCCTGTATCTCTGGGTCTGGCTCTGTCTGTCTCCTTCTTTATTCTGTATCTCTGTCTGTCTCCCTTTTTATTCTGTACCTCTGTCCGTCTCCTTTTTTAATCTGTGTGTCTGTCTGTCGGTATTTTTATCTGTTATTATCCTTCGGTATCTATCTCTGTTTGTCGCCATCATACCAGACGTACACCACTGTGACGCCTTTTAAACGGCTGCGCTTGACTCGCCCGGCGTTTCTCACTGTCTTCGCAGCGTCCGAGCCCACCGACCACGCCATCGAGAGCGAACTGATGCATGTGATATGGGCGCGCGGCCAACAATCTGGCGACTACATGCACCGGCCAAACTCTGGCCTGGAGGCGGGCAATCCGTCCGTGCCCAACTTCTACCGGCCGGATGAGGTCAAGTACCACGGCAGCGGCGGCCAGCGCGGCGTCGCATCCATCGCATTCCTCGAGGGCGGCAGCACGCAGCAGCTGTCGCCGCAGGCTTACGACTTCTGTGGCGCCGAGTGGCGCTGGCCACCCAGCTGCACATTTGAAGATGGCGACTGCCAGTATGCAGTGCGCTGGGAGCTGCTCGAAGAGTCCGACGAGATCCGCTTCACCGTACAGAGCGACTCGGACGAGCTCTGGACCGGCGTGGGCTTCTCGCGCACGCCCAGCATGGCCAAGAGTGACGTGGTTCTGGGACACGTGGTCGGCAGCGGACGTCCCATCGTGCTGGACGCTTGGCTGTCGGGCTACACGCCGCCGACCATCGACAGCCGACAGGACGTCTTCAACAAGACTGGCTCCCGGCTGAACGGCCGACAGCAGTTCTCGTTCGTGCGGCCACGTACCACGTCTGACAGCAAGGTGAGGTGGGTGCGGTGGTGAGGCTACAGTGGCGAGGGTGCGGTGGTGAGGCTACAGTGGCGTGGGTGCGGTGGTGAGGCTACAGTGGCGTGGGTGCGGTGGTGAGGCTGCTTTATTGAGGATGTGGTGGTGAGGATGTGGTGTTGAGGATGTGGTGGTGAAGATGTGGTGGTGAAGATGTGATATTGAGCATACTGTGGCGAAGGTTATGTGATATTGAGCATACTGTGGCGAAGGTTATGTGATGAGGCTGCAGTGGTGAGGATAGGGTGGTGAGGATGTGGTGGTGGGGATGCAGTGATGAGGCTGTTGAAATGGCATGGTCTGCAAGCGAACCTGTCTGTGACGGCTTTTGGCTTTTACCGCTTCTCCTGAATTTACGTAGGCGAGTGTGGTTTCCTGAGCTTCCCTTATCTCGGCCGATGTTGACCCCGATCTGCAGTATCGTCGGTCGAACTGCTTGTGTGTGCGACGCCTGGGCCAGAAAGTCCCCAACATCTTAGGCGATTATGGTGTGCGTGCTAAACGATAAGTTTGATGATTACACCATTGGTGGGGCGGAGTTTGGCATTGCATGATATCACAGGAAGATGTCCTCTGGTACTCCGACCGTTGACCTGTTCTGCAATTTCCGCATTCACACTTCTCTTATAGGCCCAAGGAGCAGCTGGGAAATACTGATTTGAAACACCGTGTGCACTGACAGTGATTTATGCTGCACTTATTCGATTTTGATGTGCCATGTATGTGTTTATTTTTGTGGTGACTTGGATCGAAGCGTTGCTGCCGCAGTCGAACAGATGAGGTAATAATACAGCCCAGTACTTATGGCGGAGCTGCCTGCGACGTCAACCTGACACCACAGGTATTGATGGTGTTCCACATTATCTGTTCTTCTCGGATCCCTCACGTGCCGGCTGTTCTAAGGTCTCTCACTCAGGGATTAGACACACGGTGGCTGTATTCCAGGATCTCTTGTTCAGTGACTTCTCACGCGTTGGCTGTGTTCCAGGACCTATCCTTCACTGACGACGAGTGCTTGTACATGCTGCTTCCGATCACCGGTGGGAACTTCTTGCTGAAGTCCAGACGCTTCGGAAAGCACAAGAATACGCCGATCGTCTCCACGGAAAAGATTTGCATCAGGTCCTGTGGTGAGTACTGGCTTGCGATCTCAGGGCGTTTTGTTGGTCTGTCTGTCCGACTGCCTCTCCCCGCGACCTGCACCGGCGCCAAGCAGTGCCGCTGCCTGGCGACACCAGACGACATCGCCAGTCGCCCCGGCAGGCCAAGGTAGATGGAAAACCGGACGCCAGCTTCTCTCACGGTGACGGGACTCTCACATAATGGTCTCATGTTGTCTCAAGATTATTCGGTCAAGTTCGGACGGGTGTCCTGCTACAGACGGCCGTCCTACTTGCTGAGCTGATTACCAGGGCTATGCTGGAGTGCGCCGTGCTTGAAGTCGTCCTGGCTCCTCAGTTTACGCAGCATAATCGGAGCTTTCGCTGCGCTTCGTCTTGAACAAGTGTAACCCAGAGCTTCAGATTGAGGCTGAGGATAGAAACCACCAAGACCAAGTGTCTCACGGACCAGCAGTGCATTATGCTGCAAGTGTAGCACTGCAACTCCGGCAGCGTTTACTGCAGCTCCAGCAGGGCCTTGCCTGGCATTGCAACGCGGTTAAGTTTGCCACTTCAGCCTGCTGCACCCGATGACTATGTCCAGCAGTTTGACCTCGGCATGCACGGTGACGCATGGCGAGGAGCTTGGCTGGTGGCGGGGCGGAGGGTCACGGGGGAGGCACGCGGTGTACGGGGCCGTCCGTGCCGCCAGCAGGGCAGCCGCCGCTCGCTCTGTCGCCGTCGCCGGTCGCGGGGAGAGTCTGCACGCTGCTGGTGACGCTGTCTGCGCGCCACCGGCCGTCTTCTCGTGTCTGTCGTGTTGTGCCGGTGGTCTGTGGCTGTGGCTGCCGGCCGGATCGGCTCCGGCTCGTGGTGGGGCGGCGACGCACGCGCCCCTGGCTCCGGCCCCGCGGCAGGACTTGCCCCCGCCCCGTCTCGGCGCCGGCGCCAGCACACTGTCGGTGACTGGCCGTCTGTCTGTCTGTGTGTTGCAGCGGGTCCGTGGACGGACCGGCGGGGCGACGACCGTGGCGCCGCCGTGCGTTCGGCCGGCGTGCACGCCGGCTTGCTCTGTTTCGTGGCCGTCCTGCTGACGCTCACTAGATGCTAGTGGCGCCACTCCGACCTGCCGCCGTCGTGCTTGTACACCCCGACCTCGCGGTGCACTCCTGCACCTGTACATACCGACAGGCGTACCGTCCTGCAGTTGTTCACTCGCTTGCCGGTTTGAGTGCGTGCGGCGGTCAGTACTTCGCAGATGCATTCATTTCGCTGCGCTCCGTAGTTCCGTACTGCGCCGCTGCGCTTATCAGTACCGTCCAATGGTCAGGCGCTCCTGCGATTTGCAAGGAATGTGTGCACACGGGTGCTTTTCTGTGCCCTTGGTCGTACGCGATAGCCATCCCACTCCCGAGACACTAGTGCATATGCGCCACCCAGTATAAGACGCACATGTGGATGCAGTGAGGATGCCACTTTCGTCCGATATGTGTAGGCTTCTGTAATGCGTGTCTTATCAGGCCAAACGTGGTAGCACTGACAGTGTCCGGTAAGTTGATTTTGTGCCTGTAGAGTAGGATACTTTCTACTTTTGTGGGCCATGGAGGTCCGGTACGTTTTCCGTCTGTGTGCTTGAACTGACTGCTGTATGGGAAATGGTGTACATTCTGTCCTGTTGAATTTATATTCCAATCCATTTCTACTAATTGTTCTTCCCAACTTTGTCAGAAAATTTTAGTATGTGCTTTTACACGAAGTTTTTGGGGTGATGCTTTTCCCTGTATCGTCACAGCTCAATGCTATTTTTTTTAATCTGAGTGGTGTCCGAAATTACTTATGTGGTGCAAATATCACCCGCTAACGCTAAGAAATCAATCCATACTTATTTTGCTGTCCCTAGTTTAGTCCACTATATGCATTGCCATAAAGTGGATGAGACGAAGCTTAGGTGCATTTCAATCCACCCTGTGTGAAAATAAGCATTCTGGAGGTATGCTGAGCCGACTGCAAGGTATAAAGTGCCACCAAACTCGAGTCGAGTACCTGCCACATTTCCTCCCCACTCCCTGGCAGCATGAGTATTCGCGAGATGTTATGTTGACATTAGCAGTCCTTCAAAGTAGCATGGCGCTCGCGGTATGTTCCACATTAGAACAGCAC
The DNA here is from genome assembly GCA_034440575.1 of Imbricaverruca yamaguchii. Taxonomy (NCBI): domain Eukaryota; kingdom Metazoa; phylum Arthropoda; class Thecostraca; family Neoverrucidae; genus Imbricaverruca; species Imbricaverruca yamaguchii. Next base: position 164,453 of record JAOTOL010001506.1, on the reverse strand, counting down.
GATTGCAAGTCTGGTGCATATGGGACAATGTTTTATGGAATGGTATTGCAACACTGCTTTATGGAGGGGGCGAGTGGAGACTCGGCTTATTGCAGTCTTCCGAAAAATTTAATCGTGAAAGAATGTGAAAGTCGCGATTTGTAGCTTGCTGTATGTTGGCTTGAGTGTGTAATACATTTTGCATGTAGGGAAATCCAATATTGTCATGACTCTTCACTGACTTGTCATTAGCCTTCTTACGACGGCGTCTCGCAAGGTTAGTAAATCTTCCGTTCACACCTGCTCACATCCAATGTTAGCAAATCTTCCGTTCGCATCTGCTTACATTCAATGTTAGTTTGATGTTGCATGTATGTGCAGACTGCTCGAGTTAGTGTGCATTCGGTTTTACTTAGTTCTTCTCTTTTGATCCGTCGTTCGGGGCATTTTTGCATGCTTGCGACGTGCATTGTATGCGCATGCTTATGCCCGCTTGCTTCTTTGTGTGTTTTACGTTATCCAATTAATAGTAGTCATAAAAGCAATGTTAGAATGAGCTTACACCTGTAATCGGTGAGCAAGAACGTAGAAACGACTTCGGAGTTGGCAAGCCAAGAGTCGATCCTGAGTACCTCCAGCACCACAAAATGTTCGTTCATCGACACGTACCTGACGTTGAAAGTAGCATCAGCTGTCACGGGCTTGGTAGGCCAGTCTCCCATCAATCGTTAGTAGATCGTGAACGCATGACTGAACTTTTTGCAGATATTTTCTAAATATAATTACACGTCTTTCATGGAAAGAAAGCATCTGCAATGTTTCACTGTGCAGCGTGACTCGCTACAATTGCCGTCTCCACTCGCGTTATTTTACCACCCTTGCACACGCCAATTTACCCCCTCACGTGTGTACTCTTTATCACCCTCGTGCATATCTCTGATAAACTAATATCTGGCACATCTCATCGCTCCTGAATCATCGTTATTGGTTGCCACCATTGGTCACGCCACCATGATGTATATATATATATATATATATATATATATATATATATATATATATATATATATATATATATATGTGTATATATATATATATATATATATATATATATATATATATATATATATATATATATATATATATATATATATAGATATATACACACAGTCGTGGAGGAAATATTGCGACTGTTTGGGGAGGGGGAAATTCCTGCCATGTGACGCCCGTAGCTTAGTTTTCAATACCAAGTATATTATTTGGTCTCAAATGAGCCTTGTCCCCATGGCCCAAAATGTTCCGTCGCCCTTGGTTGAAGCTCGTCCTCGGATGCGCCCGCCCATGAACTCTGAGCAATTCGTTGACACCAGACACTCCGCTGCCCCCTGGTGCTCATCTAACGTCCGTATGCACCTCCCACCTCCACCTTACGCTGACTGCTCTTTGAGCTGACACGCGCCATTTTCCATGCCTTCGACACTTCTCCCATCTCACTAGCACTCCACATGTTCATCGAACAATGGTTCCGTCCCTCGAATGATCATCCAGTCCAGACTCCTCCACTCCTCCGTCCCTCCTCTCATTGCTCCTCCGCTCCTCCACCGCTCCTCTCACTGTTCTGATGCTCGTCAGCTCCTCTGACGTTCCTCCGTCGCTCCTGGCGCCGCCTGACACTGCTCTCGCCGCCAGCCGGTCTGGGACCGCGGCTGGATAGGGACGGCAACGCGCTGCCGCCGCCGCCGCCGCCCAATGTCGACTACGAGGTGCAGCTGAAGCTGCGCGGCCTGGGCGACACGTACACCGTGCCCGGCCCAGAGACGGACGAGTTCGGCGTGCTGAGCGAGCGCATCCGGCGCGACGTGATGGCGCTGCTGCAGGCGGTGCCCGGCCTGAAGCGTGTGCGGGTCACCGAGCTGCGCGAGTGAGTCATCCCGCCGGCCGCCGGCCACCCGTGTGAGAGCCCTGACGGAACGCTTCGGCCGCGGCGGCTCTGTGCTGACTGAAGATGGAGTTTGGCAGCGGTGCACGCGTGTGTTAGGTGGGCAGAAGGGTTGCTGCGCTGTGTGCCTGTTTTTGGTAGGGAGCGCCTCACCTGATCTGATGCGACACACGCGCTGTGCTGCTGCTAGCCTGACGTAACGCCAGTATCGACAGAAGAACCGTTGGCCTGACATGACCTGGCGTTCCAGTGAGCTGGTGACCTGGCCTGATGCTTCCGGTGCCACTGGTGACAAACTTACCAACTTGCAGTGGCTCCAGTGGCGTGACCTGACATCTCCAGTGACTCCGGTGACCTGACCCGACTTTTTACAGGGACGCTGGCGACGTGGTGGCACTGATGAGTGTCCAGGTGGACCGGAAGAGGGAAGCCAAGGAGTTGAAGCGTGCCGAAGAGGCTGGCGCTGAGGAGCAGCCGGTGACCGTGCAGCGAATGCTCAGCGAGTCGGTCGCCACCGGCATGGTCGGCAATCTGCAGGTCAACCCGCAGTACCTGGTCGTTCGGCCGGTCACAGGTATAACGGGTCGTCGCTCGTCGGTGGTCAAAGGTGCAACGGGTGGTCGTTCGTCTATATTCACAACCACCATGACGCCGATCACTGAGGTTATCGCTGTGCCGCAATGCTAGATTTAGATGTTCTGTTACGCATTGAGGCGTGGATCGGGTCAAAGAAAGTTCGAGTCGTGAAGACAATACTGTGATCCTGATGTTGGCCAAGGCAGCAGTTATTGTTTGTATGTCGATTATTGTTCTGATTTGGTAAACGCCAGTGATGTCGCATGATCATATGCTCTGTCGGAAACCTCGATGGGGTGTGCTTTCGCACTGACGACTGTGCCGGCGGCCTGCAGAGTCACGCACTCTGGAGAAGAGCGGCCCCATCAGCCAGGAGCAGTGGGACAGCGAGGCCATCAAGATCTACATAATTCTGGCGGCGGTGGCTGCGCTGTTGCTGCTGGCCATCATTCAGGCGGCGTGCACGATCGCCCGGAACAGGCGCGCCGCTCCCAGCCAGCCCAAGCCTCTGGCCAAGGTGATGAGAGCGCCGTCTGTCTTCAGCACGGCCCAGTCGAGCCTGCAGCGGCGGCCGTCAGGTGGCGTTCACGTCCCTCTTCTGTGTGATACTGCAACTTCACCGGTCTGCCTTGACGGCGCCCGTTGTATGCTGTCTGAACGCTGGCAGACTTCACTGGACTATCTTAGTGGCGCTCATTGTATACTGCTTGCGCCTGAACGCTGGCAGACTTCACTGACCGTCTCCAGTATGCTATGAACTTCCACCACGCTGTCGTTATGCTGCGGGCATTCGTTGCATCTGTATTGGCTATTTTCTCATGTCAAACACTTCCCCAGCTTCCAACATATTGCTCCTCTATTTGTTTCAAAGTCGTTGTCATTCAACTCGGCTGAACTGTCTGTGGCAAACCGTTTCGGGCTTGGGCTATGTTATGACTTGTGCCACATCACATTCAAGCTTCTGCATACTGGCTTGTTTCTCATGGGGCATGGTTGTATCACTGGGTGTCTTCCTAGCTGGCAATTCTGTTGAACTGTTGTCTACTGCCGAGCCATCGCTCACACCAGAGGGTGCGAATTTTCACCTCCTGTGCATCTTCCACCCTAGGTATCGTCTCAGTCTCAGTCCTACATGTATTTCTAAGTGCGCTGTGAGTAAACCCCAACTTTGTCACGTTCTGCACAGCTCGCACCGGCTAACGCCTCCAGCTAGTATGTCGGCGTCCGCGCGCAGACTGCCTGCCGCTTCAGAACGAAAACCAAGGACAGCAATTATGTTGAAAGTGCATGCAATGTACTGCTATGCACGTCGGTAGGGCGAAATAGATGGCTAGTGATGTGCTCATGTAAATATTGATTGCAGCCACTGTCCCTGGTTTTTCTTCTGGACGAAAGTCTGTGTGTGGACTAAATGGGCATATTGTCTCCGCACAAACTGTGTAGTGGGCATGCATGCGTGTTTGCAAATGAAATAATCTGTAGATTCACCTTAGTCGTAGAAACTAGAAGAGGAACGCTTATTGGAAGTCTATGAAAGCACCTGATAGATTGTAGTATATAGTTGTGCCTGTGCGCTTTGGTGAGGACCGATGGCTTTGGGTTCCTTTGGGCTTCGGACATCCTCCATGCTGGACGATGAAAACATGTGGAACTTGATGCTGTGGTGAAATTGATTTATGCAATATAAAATCCGACTGTTTTCAAGTATGCTACTATGTGCACGGTTTTGTTCTGGCATCCTTTGACTATGCAGGCCATAATATTGATGATATAGCCAGTGTTTTGTTTCGCATCATTTCCTGTCAACTCGGGGTGGTGTCAGCACGTTACGTCTTCTGCTGCTTCTGATGTTAACTTGCACTCTTAATACATTCAGTCACCAGTATCCTTCCATCCTCGTTGCTGCCGGTTGCCTTCTGCCCATTTGCATCATCTCCCCATAGATTCTTCACTTGCTGGCTATTCCTCCTTCAGATATTTGGGTGGTTTTGTCTTCAGTTCGTTCTCATGAAAGCTCTTCCCCTCCTTCATCTCTTCCTCAGATGCGTCTTTGGATTTCTTGGTAGTAACTCCATTCTCGGTAGCGACACCCCAACGCAACTCATTATACCTCGGAGTGGCATGATCGCCACTACTTTCCAGACCCATCCCCCTCTCCATCCCATAGGTGTGCAAATTCTTCCACCTTCCTGTCCTTTAGAGTCGTATTATCGCCCATTGCCCCTCAGACCCACCGCCGCTCCGTTCCGTCGTGGGACAATAACTCTGACCTCCCTGCTTCTCAGGATCATATTATCGCCCACGGCTCCCCAGGACACATCCCTCTCCAATGCATCTCCGTGGCGATAGTCCCCCCCCCCCCCCACTCCCGGTTGCTCAGGTATTAATGATAGACGTACTCCTCGGACCTGTCCTCGCCTCCATTCCTCCGATATATAATGTCGTGTAGCAGGCCGTCCTCCAGTGTAGTATAGGCCGTGTATTACCACCGTACGGCTGCTCTTGCTGCCATGTGCGCATGGAACCCAGCTTCTCTGACTGGCAGTACCAGCCCTACTCCGACTTCGTGTGTGAAATCTACCCTCTCCGGGTGTCACCGCTCACTCCCTGTGTAAGCCCAGCCACAATAGGCGGTAGCAGCCGTCAAATCACTAGCTCTCTGTGTAAGCTCTTCCAGTGGCGACGGCGTCGCGACCTCGGCCTGGCGTGCAGTAGCAGTGAAGGCTTCTCTGACGGGCGCTACATGACCGATGCAGTCGATGCGCCCTAAAACCCTGATAACTAACTGACGGCTTCTCCGTACGACAGGATCGGCTCATCACCAACTCGGCGTGGCGCGACATGGCGCCCAACACCAACTACGGCTACGACAGCTACGAGCCGGAGCGAGCGGGCAACGGCAGGCCGTCGAAGGGCCGCGGCCCGCCGCCCGGCCAGCACGCGCCGCCGCCGCCGCAGCAGATGGTGGAGACGCGCTCGCTGCAGCGTCAGCGCTCCGGCCCGGGCGGCGGCGGCGGCGGCGGCGGCGGCGGCGACCGCGGCGACCGCTCCACATACAGTCTGCCACGGCCCGGCAGCCAGTTCTCGGCGGCCACCTACCACCCGTCCGGCGACCGGCGTGCCACCACCCTGCAGCGGCCGTCCGGCGAAGCCGCGCCCGACTTCTACTTCATGCCCAGTCAGCGCAAGTACTCTGGTGAGGTGGTGCGGGTGTACGTGGACTATAGCAAGCAGCAGCCGTGAGTGGCTGACGAGGCGGTGACGTTGCTCGGACCATAGCGAGCTGCGGTCAGCATCATGGACACGTCTCTCGGCAGCTCCTGTTCGCATGGGCAGTGTGTGGGCCTGCGCTGCACTGCTTGGGCGGAACACAAGGCACGACCGGTGAAGAGCGACATCGGTGCGCATCGCAGCGGAAGTTATCAGCGCCACCGTTCAGCTACGTCAGTCTCTTCCTCGCCTGCGGCTGTGGCCGGCTGGAGACTGCCGCGACGAGTTATGTGGCGGGGTGTGGCAATAGAACACACGCGGGTACCAGGCGGCCAGACGGCTCATCTGCCGGCCGCTCCACGCGGTCTAGACGCTGCACCAGCTGGCATCACATCATTGTCGTATCGTGTCGTGCCACGTACGACGGGCGATGGTGACGATACGTGACCCGCAGGTGACCGCGGGTGACCTGCTCCGGTGACCCCTGGCGCCATTCGGCCGTCACCGCTGTCACACTTTTGCTCAATCTGTGATCACGGCGGCGTGGCGTCGCGCCGCCTCCCGCCGCACGTGAACGTGGACGTGGACGCGTTGGTCAGCGGGACGAGGACTTCGACACGTGACATTGTGGTGTTTTACAGTGCTGGATCCGGTGGTGTCAGTGGCGAGTGCTGGACATAGGAGTCCATCTGCGTGGCCGCCACCAGCCACCTTCCGTGTCCTCAGACCGGGTTGAAAGGACATGTTGAAGCGCTTTGACGCTCTCCGAGGGCCTGGGAAGATGGCCTACGGACGTGGATACGTGTAACATGTATCGAAAGCCGTCCTGTCTGCTTCCTTAACGTGTACTTTGGGTGAGTTCTTACGGTACAGCGAATTGCTAGTGTGATGGAGGTGCGATATAAACTTAACTGATGTGTGGTGATGCTGATGCTGATGTATTCATAGTTTAATTGTGCTGACAATATATTAAATGACAGACTATGCAACGAAATCACTATGCCCCCATAATTACCAGTGACGATTCGGATTGACTTTCACGATTGACTTGGTTATCATACATCATGCAGCGAAGACCGTAACGCTTGAGCTATATATTCACATTTAACACGGTGTTTGGCAAATGTGAGAACACAACTTGGTGATACGGGGCCGCTGATATGCAGAGCGACACGGATGTGTTTCATCGAAACTTTGAACTCCAATACATCATATTTCAAATTTAGTCTTGTTTTCGTCCGCCATGGTTACAGCAATGCCATGAACTTACCGTGACGTCAAGCAATCGTGTCGCGTGAGCGCGGAGGGCGGTAAATCAACTTTAAAAAACGAGATCAGCAGGGACGGCGGTAGTGCAGTGGCCGATGGAGCTGAGCGGGTACGGCGGCAGTGGTGTACACCACGTAATGGCTGTGATATACCCGGATGGAGACGTATTCAGATGCCAGTCACACACAGCAGGGGCGACAGGCCGGGACGGCGGCACGACAGCTGGGACCGGCAACGCGACTGCTGAGGCCCGCGCCAGCACCGCAAGTCTGCCTAAAGGGGCTGCATCACAGCAGCACAGCTTGTCCGTGCGGCAGACGGAAACTACGTCGCCGTGACGCCACCGGCAGTCAATTGCGTCCGGAACAGGCGTAGCGAAATAACAAAACTAAGCACGCAGCCCCATCCCGCGTAGTCCGCAGGACGACGCGCAATATAAACAGAGCACGTCGAGGGAATTGCTAATGAAGCACCAACGGAAACAGATCGTTGCTGCTTGCTTTTCACTCGTTAAGTACTTAATCATGCGCGTCTTCACACGAAGGAGAATCTCTGGAACAGATTAAGAACGTTTCTGTAAACGACAGCAGACGCCTAGTAGGACGCCAATCTTAATGAGCCCTCGTGGGACGCTAATTTTAATGAGCCCTTGCGAGACGCCCGTCCTTATGAGGTCTCTCAGGATGCCCATCTTTATGAACACTTGCCCGCGACACAGGAGCTCCCAGTCTCCATGGTCTGATCCGTGACTGCGAAGGCGACGGATGCGATGCCGATATATTTTGGGGGATGCTTGTCCAGTCCATTTTCGCACAACAGCTCACAAGAGGTGTGCGCAAATCCTCAACTGCGTCTGCTTCCAGAGGCGGATACAAGGGGCACTGGGGGTATGTGGCCAAAGAGGGGGGGGTGGCGTCCCTCCGGCTGGAAAAAGGACCCATCCAGAAAGGCTCGCCCTCTCGATTTATCTCGCCAGGGGCGTCCACCTGAGAGGAATACGAGCCTCCTTGTAAGGAAAGGTGCCATCCGCCAACTCCTGAATTTTTCAGCCTGAGATGTACCTCCGAGAGGAAAAGGCGCATGTCCAGGAAGGCTCGAGTGCACCCCACCCCCAATAATATTCCGACAAGTTACCCCTCGGAAGGCAATGCCGCTCGACAGCCTCTTCAGGTACTTTCGTAATGGGGCGTTCCTGACATGTCTCCTCATGGCAAATCTTGGATCCGCTCCTGTCTGCCTTAACGGCGTCTCGCCATACACAGCTACATTTAAATATGTAAACTTCACTCAGTTGGACATTATATGTCGGAGGCAATGAAACGTTAAGTAAACAAACACATTAACTCCATAGTTTCGGTCTCACAATGACTGGTATGTAGATGGCGTTACCGCCAAGCTCGAAGAGATAGAATATGTCGTACCACTGCCGCCATACGTCTCGAAATTCCGCTGTACATCTGGCTTTAAATTTGATACACCAGATTGAGGCCAGTAAAATCAACACCAAACTCTTGAAGTGTTCATTACGTGGCATCTCCAGCGCAAACTGATACTTCAGTTTTGTCAATCCATCACCATTGACAGCACCATGCATGCACACAACCACACGGATGGCAGGATCATCGTATCACTACGAGTGTGATATCAAGTTAAGAGGAATTCCCTGCTAAGAATACTCTATAACGTATTCTTACTACGCTAAGAACTACTACGCTATCTATTACGCACACTGCTTCAATTAAGAAAACCCTTCAGGACTATGGCCTTCTGAAAACAGATATGTATTACATGCCATAGAAATTGTAACGGGGTTCAAACAATGAGCACATCACGAGATCATCATCACGCACAATAGCCCAGTTTAGAACTGTCCAGCAGAGTATTTCTTAGCGTACAATATTGAACGTTTGCGGTATCATGACGCATGATCTTATACTGAACATCCAAGGCAATGGCGTTCAGTTGTAAGAGTTGTACATGTTAATTGTGATTGCAACGCATCGCACTGAGTTGCATAAAGGGCATTCCGTAGCTAGATTCAACTTTTCAACGGGTGCGCGAATCTCACACAATTTACAACCATCCACGAACACACAAACCAGTATTCTGTACATGTTTTGCGTCCCCCAAACCAACCATCTTTTCGAATGAATGAACATACGTTTATTCAGCCGCTACCGTCCAGAGCATTGCATATGAAACAATTTGAATGTCTAACCCTGTTCTTGGGCCCAAAGTCCTTAGCTCATTGGAAGGAATAACAGTGATTAGCAAAACATGAACGCACTGAACAGAGTAACAACACTCATCTAAAACAGCCACCGTTAATAGTCGTACGGCGGCAAGCCGAACTGTTCAGGCCGAAACTGCTCCAGAGATGGCAGGACCAGCGTGGCGGCGCGAGTCTTCTCCTCAGGCATGCGCGTGTCGGGCACCATGATGCAATACATGCCGGCGGCACGCGCGGACAGCACGCCGTTGGGCGCGTCCTCGAAGGCCAGCACGAGGTCGGGCCGCGTCGGTGGCTCCTTGAAGCGGCGCGCCGCCACCTGGTAGACGTCGGGCGCCGGCTTGCCGCGCGCCACCTCAGCGTCGGTGGACGCCAGCACGGCGTGGTCGAACAGCGCAAAAAGGTCGCCATGCCGGCTGGTCTTCAGCTCGAAGGCGGGTCTGCCACCGCCCGAGGCGAGCGCCATAGGCACGCCGTGCCGGTGCAGGTGGCGCACGAGTCGCTCGGCGCCCGGCATCAGCTGGGCGGTGGGAAACAGCTGCTGCCAAATGTCGGCCGACTGCGCCAGGTACTGTTCGGGCGTGAGCGGCAGCTCCAGCTGTCGGCAGATATCGGTGGCCGACTCGATCGCCCGCTTTCCCATCTGCTGCATCTTGATCTCCCAGGTGAACTGTCGGCCGAACTGGCCGACCACGCGCTGTGTGGTCTCCGTGTAGAGCTGCTCCGTGTTGAGCAGCAGGCCGTCCACGTCGAATATCACGTGTGTCACGGTCCTGGCCGCGGCAGCCGAGTCACTAGGCTCCAGTGACATCGCCACTGCTGCAGCGACAGGCGGCTACGCCGTTAGCTGATCGCCGTGACAGACACTAAGTTCCGGCGGCTGGTCCGATAACCACGGCTGTCTTCACCAAAAATATAACTTACGAATGCAATTCACGCCTAGCTTTAGCTAAGGCGTTTCGGGTCGTAGCTTCTTCACAAATATGGCAAGTTGAACAAGAGCTTTTCGGCCATTGTACTTGATTCTGACGTCACAATTGCATTCCCCCCAAAATGCTTGATCGAAATGCATTGCTAAGTTATTCAATAACTTTTCAAAATACTTTGGTATGTAGGTGCTATATGAAATTTGAAATGTGTTCAAACTTTTTGAAGTGTCAGAACCAGACTTCACTAATATGCAAAATGGTACAGCCTTTGTTTTCTCCTTGTTGTATTGAATCATGTTTGGTAATGGCAAACCTATACCAAGCATGTTCAAATTATGCATACTCTTGGCCTGGACATTTTTTCACAGAATAGATGAATGAAACAGCTATTGTGATGAAACAAAATGTTTGTTTTTTAAGCACCCTGTAATTAAACCCACCATACAATTTTGATCATGGCAAAATGCTCATCAGGATTGACAATATGCTTTCTTCAAAGGAAGTATTGCATGCCAATTGATAATTAGCATATTGGATGATCCATATTACATGATGCAATCAGAAATGCATCAAATGCACTGTGCATCGCATCCAATCCAAAACCACATTGCAGGACATAAAATAATTCAGGATAAATCAGCATTAAGTAGGCTAAGGAAGGTAGTTGACCATCTGTCTGCCTGCCTGCAGAAAGTACAGGGCATTTTCAAGACCAACAATTGCCAAATCCTTTATAGCTGATAGACTTTGGTCATGGTATTTGCATTTGAGGTCAACTCTATTTCTTAACACATTTATAATGTGTTAAAATAGTGTTTTTTGTTAGGTGTGAGATGTCAAAATGGGAATCATATGATGTCAATTTCCCATGGAAATATTACATATACTAATGGTTTTTCATTTGTTCACAATCAGTTGCAAGATAATGGCACACTTATCACATATGAATATTTGAGCCATATATAACAAATGAAGCCACATGCTCCAAGCATCATGTAAAGCTGTAGTGAAAGGTAAATGGCATCATGGTACTGATTTTCCAATGATGGATAAAGATATGATCTAGGTTATCGTATGGTCATCTTAGGATTTCAGGGTGACAGCACATCCACTTCAAATACAGATGGACCACTTGGAACAATTTTTTTTAAACAATGCAGATCAGCTTACATTGGGTTCAGGTAGGTCATTTCATTTGAAAATTCTTGAGAACAAAAATTGTTTGAAAATTTTCCATTAAGACATGAATTTATTTGTTTTTGCATTGAAGGTTAGAGCATTTTTTAAAGTAAAAATTTCCAGCAATCAAAAATTGCCACAAACTGCAAATTTGCCAAAATGTGTAAGGCTTTCCATCTGGGGTCTGGAAGTGAAACATTTAGATATGCAATGGGAGGCACAGCACTGGATGTTATTGAAGAGGAAATATATTTAGGTGTTAGTTTGATATGGCCTTGAAACAAAACAAAAAGCAATGTACACCAGCTAAGAACAGGGAAACCAAAATGCTGGAAAACATTGATAGGATGGAGGTCATTAATAAGAGTAGGAAGTCATGAAAAAGTAAACTACTAAAATATCTGACCACACATGGAATATTATGCACAGACATGGAGCCCTTGGATGGAGAGATATAATCAGGTATGCTTGAAATAATTCAACACAAAGCCACTACAATTATCAGTGGACTAGGTAGCTTACAATATGGAGGAAGGTTCCTAGCATTAGATATGTACCGACTGAAGTATAGGAGACTAAGGGGCAGACATGATTGAAATGCATAAAGCTGCTAAAGGGTGAGAGAAGTCTAATCTGAATAATGATTTATTCTTACTATCACATAGGGTCTGGGATCACCAATTCAGGTTAGAAATTGAAGGTGCATGCTGTCTAAGCTTGCACCTTGGTATTCGAGGGCTATATATGCTTCATGGTATTCGAGGGCCATTGGGCTCAATACCAGGGTGGCCAACATTTGTAAGGAGCTTGGGGTGCAGTTCTTGGATTTGTGGGGGGAGTTTTGGGGGAGGATGGAGATGTTTGCTTTAGATGGATTACATCTGAGCAAGAGAGGAGTGGAATTGCTCAGCAATAGGTATGAGGAGGCTCTCAACAGGAAACAGGGAAACTAGGCAGGACATGGGGGGATGTAGCTGATAAAGAGAGAAGCATAGCAAGCAATGGAAGGAATAATTTATCATGTTTTTATGTCAATGCCAGAAGTGTTAGGAACAAAATTGGGGAACTGCATGCATATATGTTGTCTGAACAGCTAGATTTGGTGTGCATAACAGAAGCATGGGTTAATGAAAGCATGTTTGGAGACAACTTGCAAGAATTTGAATTGACAGGCTACAACATGCATGCCTATCAAAGAGAGGCAAGGATAGGAGGTGGCATTCTCTTGTATGTTAGGCAAGTAATGAAATGTCATTCCATAGAGGATGGAGTACATAGTGCAGGAGTAGAATCTTTGTGGTTAGATATAATTCTGAAGAATGGAACAAAATTTAGGATTGGGGCATTCTATAGACCTCCAGACCAGAATGAAAACACTGACAGGCTGATGCAGGAAGAGATAAGTAGGAGAGTACAGGAGAGAACTATTTTGTTGGGGGATTTCAACATAGCAGGATTGGGAAACAAAACAATAGGTGTAAGCAAATCAGAAAGATGTTTCATGGCTTGTTTTGAGGACAATTTCTTCTTTCAAATGATACACGAGCCTACAAGGGAAAATAAAATATTAGATCTAGTGCTTTCTAATGAGGAAAATTTTGGGCAAAATGTTAACGTAGGAGAGACCTTTGGTAATAGTGATCACAACATTATACGCTTCTCATTATATGTTGGAAGGGTAGCAACCAACAGAACATTGATTCCAAATTTTACAAAAGGGAATTAGTGAGTTCAGGAGCTTCCTAAGTGAAATTAATTGGGAAGTCATATTGAATGGCTTAGATGCTTATGAAATGTGGACAATGATAAAAGATAAGCTATTTCAGGGTCAGGATAGGTTCATTCCCAGTAGGCAAATTAGATCAAACAGGGTTAAGCACCCTTCGTGGCTGACTAGGGAAGTTAAGCAATTACTGGACTCAAAGAAACAAGCATTCAAGAAACTAAAAGATACTAACTCTGGGTTAAACCTAGAATCATATAGAATAGCTAGAAATAAAGTTAGGAGGTGTGTTAGAGCATCTAAAAGACTTGCTGAAATCAACTTTGCTCAAGAATGTTCAGCAGGTAATGCTAAGAGATTCTTTAGCTTCTATAAATTTAAGGCTAAAAAGTGTAGTGTAGGACCACTGGAGGTAGATGGGGAAATAGTGGTTGATGATTGCGACATTGTGGAATCCCTAAGCAAGCAATTCTCATCAGTCTTCACTAAAGATAATTCTGGTACAATAGGAACATCTGTAGGCCATGCCATGGCAGGTGATATGCTGGAGGATCTTACAATAACTACAGAAGCCGTAGAGAAGCAGTTGCAGAATATAAAACCTAATAAAGCTTCCGGACCAGATGAAATATATGCTAGGATCTTAGTAGAGTGTGCTAAAGCTTTAGCAACTCCCCTAGGTATCATTTTCAGGCGATCTATGGAGTATTCAGAAGTACCTGAAGATTGGAGAAATGCAAGTGTAGTACCAATTTTCAAAAAGGGAAATAGGAAGAGTGTAGGAAACTACAGGCCAGTCAGTTTGACCTCATTAGTTTGCAAAGTACTAGAAAAGCTGGTTAAACAGAATGTTCAGATTCATCTTGATAGGCACAACCTTTTAAGGGATACTCAACATGGATTTCGATCTCAAAGGTCTTGTTTAACTAACCTATTGGAGTTCATTGAGTATGTTACCAAAGAAGTAGACAATGAAAGCAGGATGGATGTTGTGTACTTGGACTTTAGCAAAGCTTTTGATAAAGTTCCACATGGAAGGTTAATTCATCAATTACAACAACATGGGATTGTAGGAAAAGTTCTACATTGGATTGAAGCATGGTTGCAGGGAAGGAAACAAAGGGTAGCATTGAATGGATGTAAATCTGGTTGGAAAGATGTTCTGAGTGGAGTGCCACAGGGCTCTGTTCTAGGGCCCCTCCTCTTTATCATCTTTGTGAACAACATTGAAGTAGGGCTGAGGAATAGAGTGTTCAAATTTGCTGATGACATCAAGCTGGTAGGAGTGGCTAACAGCAGAGATCAATCTAGTAATATTCAACTAGATTTGGACGACCTAAAAGAGTGGGCTGATCAATGGCAGATGACTTTCAACTATGATAAGTGTAAGGTTATGCATATAGGGTCTGCAGGCGAGACATTCAGTTATAAAATGGGAGGGAGGGAACTGGATGTTATTGAAGAGGAAAGGGACTTAGGTGTGTTGGTCTCAAAAGACCTTAAAGCAGAAAAACAATGTATCTCAGCTAGAAATAGGGCACTCAGAATGCTGGGACTCATTAATAGAAGTGTGAAATATAAGAGCAGGGAAGTCATGAAAAAGCTGTACTTAGCATATGTGCGGCCCCACTTGGAGTACTCTGTACAAGCATGGAGCCCCTACCTAGAAAAGGATATAGATATGTTAGAAAGAGTCCAGCGCAAAGCCACTAGACTCGTCAGTGGATTAAGTAACTTAGAATATGGAGAAAGGCTTAATGCATTAGATATGTACTCACTCAAGTATAGGAGATTAAGGGGAGACATGATTGAAATGTACAAAATTGTTAGAGGGCTAGATCAGGTCAATTTGAATGATGCTCTGCAGTTTAGAGTATCCCATAGGGGTCATCAATTCAGGTTAGACAAAATGAGGTGCAGGACAGTTAAACGACAACAGGTCTTCAGTCAAAGGGTTGTTGACCAATGGAATAGGCTGCCTGCTGATGCAGTGGGGAGTCCCTCATTGAATGTCTTTAAAAGTAGGGTGGATAAATTTTTTAGACAGGAAAATGTTGTTTTTGAATTCTAACTTGTGATGCATGGGATATTGAGTATTTTCACTAGCTATATAGGGTATAACATTATGCTAGTATTATGTTGTACTATATGGGGTGTACCTAGCAGTGGATTTGGCAACTTCATTTGCGATGTCATACTGATGAGATTGGCTGTGGTGGCACAGGTGGAGGGATTGCATGGGTTTGGAATTGATAGGTGTGAACATGTACTTTCTAATATCTTCTAGACAGGCTTGACCCAGATGGGCCCTTGTGGCCCTTATTAAGCCTTAACACTTTATGACTTTATGACTTTATAAGCAGCAGGTTTACAGTGAAATGGAATAATGTGATTTTTTTTACCTTTTCCTGCATGGAAGGTTAGGCTAAGTTAGGTTGTTGCATTTTGCTTTCTTATGAGCTCTTGTCATACATTGCCCAGCTCTGAGCCCCTTTTTGGTGTTACTTTTTCCTTGAGTATGCATTTGCAGGGGAAATGAGTGGTCACATCATGTTAACCACATTCATAAACATTGCAATGTTAAACAAAATTGCAACAAACTGGAAATCCAATTTGACGAAATTAGAAATCCCCCAAAATATTTTAAACCGCAAATTTTCTCCAACTCCACTCATCTGGAGACATTGTTTTGCTCACAAACTGAAAAGTAAGCATTTGCACAGAAAGTGCGTGGTTCCATCACCTTAGTTACATCCATAAGCATTGTAACATGACAGCAAGATAGATTCTAAGAAGTCCTAAAGCACCTTAAAGGACAAGTTTACCGAATTAGGTATGTACCTAGGCAGGGGAAGGGGATGGCATCCAAACACGCTTGACCCCTGAGCACGCCTTTGTACGCCTCCCGTATATATCGCCTTGGCCTCCCGCCTCCCGCGTCACGTTCGGCGCGTAAATAACAAAAAGATCGCGGTATTTCTACAAACCAATCTTCCTCTACCGAAAACCAAAGTTTCGATCGCGCAGTGGTACAGATCCCGATCAGCCGAAGTCCACGGGCGCCGTTTTCAGGCTTTCGAGAGTGGTCGGTTTAAGAAAACCGTATGGAAGTAGCCTCCGATATTTGTTGTAATTACACCGGTATATTTGGTGGCTAGTATTAACTTAGACGACAACAGCTACAGTAAGGCCTTGCATTTGTGTGCAATCATAGCCCTATTCGGCAAGCATGAATACGGTGCAGTCGGAGTAAATGGAACATCACCCCGAACACAATTTTGCGCCTACAGTCGACAAATATGACAGACGTCAGACATTTGTGGTGCAATTGCGGGTGTGGTGTTTAATCCCTAGCTAAAGTCGTGCTGCGTCGGCCCACTTTCATCTGTATTTTGTACAATTTGTAACTTTATGGTTGTGGAGCATAACTCCAGCTTACGCATGATTTACAACCTTTGGTTATAACTCATGCTGATCAAGCGGATGAGTGCCAGTTGCTTCCTGTCATCGTTAAGATTTTGAATGATGCGTTTGGAAACGTGTGAACGATGAGTTTGGACGGTGGGCGATGGATGGTTATGCACAGTAAATATATACGTGTAGTTTTCGACATGGACGTCGGACATAGGCGTCTGAGGAAGAAAAATAAGGGGAGCAATCGCGGCACCGTGGCACCTGACGTCTTCAATTCAGGCATCTAACATTTGCTCATAAAAATTAGGTAAATTTGGACTTTCAGGTAATCTTGAATTTATGAAATTTCTGTTTTTCAATGCAAGTTTTATATTTGCGGCTGGCATGTGACCACTCATTTCCTCTGCGAATACATACTTTTCAGTTGGCAGGAACAATAATTCCAAAAAGACAAGTTGGACCTGTGTGCACTGCAAGATCATTAGGCTCATCAGTGGACTAGGTAACTCAGAATATGTGGAATGTCTTATGGCATTATATATGTACTTACTGAAATATAGGAGATTAAGGAGTGATGTGACTGAAATGTTATTAAAGGACTAGATCAGGTCAATCTGAATGATCCTCTTCTATTTAGCCTATACGGGTCATCAATCCACGTTAGACAAATCAAGGTGTAAGACAGAAAAGCTGGAACACGTCTTCAGGCAAAGGGTTGTTGCTCAGTGGAATAGAGACTGCCTGCTAGTGCTCAGTGGAATAGACGGCCGGGGCATAGGTAGATACATACTTCCAGGAAGATTTCACGCATGACATGGCCACCAGTTAAATTGTGCACTATTGAGCCCAGATAATCAATGAGATTGTTTCTTACTTGTTGGTCATTGCAGCCTTGTTCTTCCAAAATGTTGCTGAGAAATCGAATGGCTTTAACTCAAGGTTACTGGCCATTTACCTAGGCCTTTGGTATTTCTGTAGAAGCCCCTGAGCACAAGTTGGAAAATCATGTGGAGAAGACTTGTTGAATATTACCTGGCAGTTTTTTCATTTACCATTTCTTTGGTAAACCACATGTAGGCAAGATATTCCCTATTTCATGCCACACCATGTAGCATTGGCACAATGGATGATGCAAGATCCTTTTGTGACAATGATATTACACAATACAGCATCAGTAGGTTTTAGGTGATGCATTGTTAATTGCCTTTACAGAGGTGAAAAAGTACCAACACGACAATGTACGACGGTGGAAATTTACCACTGCGGGCCATTCCTCCGTGGTGGAAACTCGTTCCCGGAGACTAGGAAGAAACAAACTGCTGGTTTGATTCGAGCTTCTGAAAAGAAAAAAAATATTATTTACGATTTCTCGAAAAAGTAAAACCCGTCGAATTCCTCGAAATAAGATGAATTCCAAAAAATGAATTGCAATTTGCTGCCCATCCATCCCATCTCCCCACCCATGACACGCATGAAGTTTTTTCCATGTAAAGGAGTTCATTGACGTCGTACAAAAATCTTCGGCAGCGACAACTTTCCACCGGAAATAGCCTATGGTGGAAATTGGTGGGAAGACTTTTGACCGACACACAGACGCTAGAATGTCAAAACCGTGTGCCGGTCGGATGCGCATGATTTTTTTTTGCATTTCTGGTAAGTCGTTAAAACGACATTTCCATTCACATTTCATTTGTTTAAAGCCATAACTTCAAAATGTAGAGGCAAAACACTGCCAACGACGGTGGGCGAGAGATTATTATAAAAATAGGAAGAATGAATGCAGGGTTGTATTATAAAACTAATTTATATCAGGTACAGCTTCATGTTATTTGTAAGGTGGCTATTCATAACCGTACATTTTTTCTTCAGCTCGCGCTTATTGCTTCCCTCGTTTATTTTGCATCTCTTTCTCATGAGTAATTTCCGGTTAGGTGCGTTTTCACGGTTTCATCTATCGACTGAGTTACTTGCGGCTGTTTGCCAAAAGAGGTCACTAGTGAGCCACTCTATTCTGACGTTATGCATCATTATAAAGAACATGCATACTTTATTACTGTATATTTCATGCAGATAAATTATATCACAACCGAAGATATATCACACCGTCTAGATTAAAAAGGAATATATTGAGAATTAAACCAGGTGATGTAGGGAACCACCAACAATTGAATCTGCACCCGGCTTTGGTTTAAGACCTTGAAGAGTTAACCACGGTACTTCCGAGTTGACGGTTCTGGGAATTTGAAGGTCTTTGTGAAGTGAGAACAGGGTGGGATCATCACAATATGCCGAAGCGGAAGAGAGCTGGGGAGAAGCTTTTCGCCTCTGAACAGAAGGTGCGTTGTGGATATCTGGGATGTACCTTTAATGCCAGGCCCGACAGCTTTAGGATACACAACAAGAGGAGGCATGGAGGTTTTGCAACTGTGTTGCTAGACACGTACTGTTTTAATCGTATAATATCTAACTGTGGGTGTTGTGACCCCGTAAATCAGCCGACCTACCATGCCCCGCATGTAACGCCCGTACTTTTCCGTCCGGCGACGGCAACGCGGTCACCGGCCCTCGTCGGAACCGAGTCAGCGTTCTACGGGACAACGCCCGGCAACTGCGACGTGTACCTGGCTTTCCGGTCGTGGTCGAGCCAGGGCGGTGGCCAGATCCCCGCTGAGAGACGTGTCTGGACTGTCGAGCCGCGCGGGCCTGTCGCTGTCGGTCGCGTGCGTAAATTAATAACTGTATTTCGGCCTCGAACTTTACAATTGAAATCAATCGTTGTCACCATATATTAGCTATATCTATTGCACAATATACCGTGAGGAGTAGTTATCATTTTTACCTTCGGAGTTATTGCGGCGCGCAGGTCAAGACCCTAGACTGTTAACGACCCTAGAAGAACGACCTTCACTACAACTGGTGCCCGTGACTGCAGATTCTCTACACTGGAGGCCGACCCGGATTTTCTACGAGTGGACTTCATCAACGACAACGCAGAACTTCAACACGCCGTTCAGCACGGACGGGGAATGGAATACGTCTTCCGCACCATTAAGTAAGTCCGAGCAACATCCCAAAATCCTTCCAAAAGTACCGCCTCCGATTTTCGGCCACAAATAGAACTGTTAAAAAATTCCATAATCGTGTCGTATACCTGCTGTGTACCGAATATTGTACGTGTGACTTCTCGTGTGAACTTGGAACTAAACTTGAAACATTTAATTCTCCACAAGGTGAGCGAAAATCCCGAAATTTTGTGAGTAAACATTTTGTGAAAAATAAAAATAAAACGTAACGTAATTAAACATGACTGAAATTACCTTTGACAGACTGGCGGACAGCTTCAGCAAAATTCGGTTGGAAATGAGGGCACAAGGCATGACGCAAAATGTTAAACCTGTTTTCTGGGGAGTCATAATAAACTGTGCGATTGGATGCGCCAATTGGACCGCATCAGTTTTAGTATGGATGAAGAATATATGCAAATTATTTGCATGAAAACGCTTTCTGGATCTGCAGCCGAATTCATGCAACGCGTACTAAATCAACAACCAACTATGACGTGGGCACAAATTAAACAGTTGATGCGAGAGAGATACTCTGACCTTTCGGACCAAAAATGTTCCCAGGAGAGTCTGAGAAAGATGAAACAACATCATGGCGAACTGGTGCAAAATTTTGGAGAGAGACTGTTCGCCCTGGCACGTGAAGCGTACACGGACTTGGCAAGTCCAACCACTCAGGAAATTTTGATAGACGTTTTCAATAGAGGCGTGCATAGTAGCTCGTTAGCAAATAAATTATACAAGCAGCAGTTCCGAACTCTGAAGGATGCCATCCAATTTGCAGTGAGGGAGCAGAAGGTAAACAGGGTTATTGAGTTGTGTAGAGGTGTGCAAAAAGAGGAACCAATGGAAGTTGATGAGAGTCATGTGGAAAAAGGAGACGACAGGATAGACAAATTGGAGAAACTTGTCTTGGCGATAGGCCAATCAGTGGAAAAATTAGCGAAAGAAACAGAGACAGTGAAACATTCCAGTAACAGCCATCCTCAGCCTGGACCCCGAGTATTTAGCCCATCACAACGTTTCTCCCGACCGCCGCGAAACTACCCCTCTGGACCCCACTATGGACCCCCTCAACCACGACCCCCATGAGACCTAGAATGTGGAGATCACCACCAAACACAGCCTACCGTTGGACTTCAGACGGCAGACCCATTTGTGTGAGGTGCGAACAAATTCGTCACATAGGTCGGCAGTGCCGCTCCGGCCCAAATCCCCCTAGACAGTCGGGAAACTAAAAAGCTCCGTTGTGAATGACCACCACAATGGAGCTGAAAATAAGCAGAAACAAAAACAGGAACCACAGAGGAAGGAAAGGAAAAATACCAGAGGGAAACGAGATCCAGAAAAACGTAAACAAAAACTGGCCCGTGTCCAACAAGTTCGCATCAAGGTGAATACACCTATGGCGTGGCTACGCATAGGCAACCAAAAAGCTTATACGCTAGTGGACACTGGGGCCGATATATCATTGATTTCGAGAAAAAAAATTTCACAAAATTGCCGAGAAAAACATCGTTAAATTTTCAGACGACCGACGAGACTGTATTCCACTGATATCCGCCAGTGGACATCGCCTCAAAAACATTAGAGTCGGAAACTTCATGGTTGAGATGAGCAATTTCCGGAAACCGTTCGAATTTCAAATTGTGGAGGACCTGAAACAGGAATGCATGTTGGGAAATGATTTCTTGACGATGTTTGGAGCAAAATTGGACTTTGAGAAAAAGGCTTTGTGCATTGAAGGTAACATGGTGCCACTGAGACCACAGCGACAGACCAGTGAGCAGGCGAGCTCACTAGTCAGAATCAAAGGACGCATACATATACCGGCCAACACGGTCGTGGAGTGTCCGGCAGCTGTGAACAGAGTACAATTAGTGGAACAAGCTTGTTATATGCGGTCACTGGACAACATCCCACTAATTTCTGAGGAGCCCGGCTTGTTCATAGCCGAAGTGGTAGCCAAACGAGACCGACATAAACGCCTACCGATGCGAATTGTGAATACCACCACGAGAGGCTTTACCTTGCACCCAGAGCAGGTAATAGCATTCGCTGCGACTATAGCCGACTCGGATTTGGAATACCTTGTTGACTTGTCCCAAGACATTGACTTGACACCGCCAACCGCACCCTCTGACCCACTCGAGCAAGCCAAACTGACTCACTTGACTGGCACTGACAAAGACAGACTGGAACAGCTGTTACATGCTAACACTGACTTATTTGCCGCGACTGACGCAGACTTGGGAACAACTGATGTCATCAAAATGGACATTGACACTGGAGATAACCCACCGATCCGACAAGCTCCTTACAAAACGCCATTCTCTCAGCGAAAACATGTTGAAGATCAAATCAAAGTAATGCTAGAAGCCGTAATCATTGAAGAATCAGACAGCCCCTGGGCGGCTCCGATAGTAATTGTTCGCAAAAAAGATGGAAGCAACCGTTTCGCAATAGACTTCAGAACATTAAACAAGGTGACCAAGAAAAACAGCTACCCACTCCCCTCATTGAGGACATCCTTGCCTCTTTGGGAGGTTCGAAGTTCTTTTCGTCTTTGGGTTTGAAAGCTGGTTATTGGCAAATTCCGATGTCAGAGGGGAGCATCCCAAAACAGCATTCACGTGTTTTCTAGGCCTGTGGAACTTTCGCAAAATGCCGTTTGGCATCTGTAACGCCCCATCCAAGTTCGTGGAATGAATGAATAAGGTGTTGTCTGGAATTCAAAATCAGTTTGCAACTGCCTACATCGATGACATCATAGTATACTCAAAAACGTTTGACGAACATTTGGCTCATCTCGAAGAAGTTTTTCGCCGTCTACGCAAAGCAAAGCTGAAGTTGAAGCTTTCTAAATGCGATTTCTTGAGAAAAAAAAAGTGCAGTACTTGGGACACGTAGTGTCCGTTTCTGGCATCGAGCCAAACTCTGAGAAAGTTGAAGCTATTCAGCATATAGCAGCCCCGATTAACGTCAAGGGAGTTCGCTCATTTATCGGTATGTGTTCATACTACCGACGTTTCATTCCAAACTTCAACCAAATTTATACGCCACTTATAAACCTCACAAAGAAACATGCGAAATTTGATTGGACCGACGAGTGTGAATATGCTTTCGAAACACTGAAACGCAAATTAGCTTCAGCACCAGTACTGGCGTACCCTGACATCACGAAACACTACAAATTATATACGGACGCCTCACAGACAGCTGTTGGAGCAGTTTTGGTACAAGAACATGGTGGACAGGAACGAGTAATACAGTACTTATCGAAACAGTTGAACGAAACACAACGTAAATGGGCTATAGTATTGAAAGAAGCGTACGCAACAGTATGGTGTGTGTCGAAATTACGCCAATATTTGTTAGGATCGAAATTCACCACTTTGACTGACCACCGTCCGTTGACGTCCCTGAACCTGTCAGAAATGAAGAACCCAAGGTTCAGAGGTGGGCGATCATGCTTTCAGAGCACAGCTGTGAAGTAGTATATATCAAAGGAACCAAAAATTCGTTGCAGACCATCTCAGTAGAATGCAGGAATCCGATCAAGCCGTGAATGTCATCGACCATGTTCCCATAGGCGATCTCCGCCAAACCGAGTTCACCAAGCCAGATGAACAGCTTAGCAGAGAAATACAATTTAAAGACGTACTAGTAAAATGGGAAAACATACAGGAGCTTAGTTAGTTATTTGGGCTTTAGGGCGCATCGACCAGGGTTGATCATTCGCGCCCAAACATACAGGAGCTTCAAAAGGTTGATGAGGACATAGCAAATATTCGAAAAATCATGAATGACTAAAATCACGCAGATTATCGAGACATCGTATTGCACTATATGGAGTTGGACAAACTCATCTACAAAGTCAGCGACGGACCTCGCTGTGGACCATTGCCAGGCTTACAACTATGCGTGCCTAAATGTCTGAGACAGGAAGTATTGAAGGAGATGCACGAAGGTTTCTTTGCAGGGCACATGGGACTCGCGAAAACTTACGAAAAGCTTAAATTTAGATATTACTGGAATGGAATGTGGAGAGACACAATGGCCTACCTGAAGGCTTGCATGCCTTGCACTGCACGCAGGGCCAAGGCATCACCCGTCCCGATGCAGGAGATGCCAGTACCGCACTATCCCTTTGAAATGATTGCTATTGACACTTGTGGACTGTACCCAGAAACACAAAAGTGTAACCGCTACGTCATAACGATTATCGACTTGTTTTCCTCGTGGCCTGAAAGTTTTTGCACAGCACGAAAGAACGCTCACACCATCGCAAAAATCCTCATGGAAGAAATCATTCCACGCCACTCATGTCCACGAGTCATCCTCGCTGACTTAGGATCCGAATTCAGAAATGCAGTTGTTGATGAATTGGAAACGTGCCTAAGCATTCGCCATATCACAACTAGCGCGTATAGGCCGCAATCTAACGACGGTTGCGAACGTTACCACCGGTGCCAAAACGACATATTGGCAAAAACAATCAACAAAAATCAAGATGATTGGGATACAAAAATTCCCGCCACTCTTGCCGCTTATCGGACTGCAAACATTGGAAGCTCTGGAACCATTTCGCCGTTCTTTACGCTGTATGGCAGAGACCCCGTTCTCCCTTTGGACAATTTGCTCCAGCCAAAAGTAAGATATTATGGGGAGGACTATGTCCCAAAAATGCTGAACAATATGCATGAAGCTTACAGCCACGTGAAAACGCACATTGTCGAGAGCTATGAGAGGAACCGAGAGTACGCTGACCGGAAAGCCAAACCGCGAAACTTCAAAATTGGAGATCCCGTGTATTATTATGACACCACCGTACAACCTGGCGCGTCGCCAAAATTCTCGCTCCCCTGGAAACCCTACTTTCGGATTATCAAGCAGACTAGCCCAGTAAATTTTGTGATTAGGAATCAGATCACCGGCAAGACCCGACTGGTACATGCCCAGAAACTGCGATTACCGGACCTAAACACAGCCTGAGAAACTACCAAGGATTCCGACGAGCCAGTGAACCAGAAGTATCTGGAGAAAGCGTCAAAGTTAGACCGTACAGCCCTTGAACGAGTGCAGCCTTCTAGGTCAGCTAAACGGGCCGAGGCCGGCCCCGATTACAGTCCCTGTGAGGATTGTCCCATGGGCGTATGCAGCCCGCCGAGAACAAAGGATGACGAAACCGCTGAGTTCGCAGAGCCCATGCCGGGTTCAGTGCAACCACCTGCGGCCGAGTCTGACCTGCCGGAAAGAGCACCTCTCTCCTGGCCAGCGGATGCAACTGAGCAATCACCGGTATCAAGTGATACCGATACAGACATTCCTTTGTCTGAACCAGTTCAGAGGAACAAAAGGCCGTTGCCGTCGACCAGTGAGTCTGACGACGATGCCCCACTTTCGGAATTAGTTCAACAAAACAAAAGACCACTCGCCTCTTCGAGCGATTCCGAAGACAATCTACCCCTATCAGAGATAGCAGAACGCCTAAAACGACCACTGCCCACGTCCAGTGATTCAGACCATGAAATTCGCAGTCGCAATTAGCAAAACGTTCGAAGCCCCCGATTAGCGAGTCTGAAGATGAAATTCCGCTTTCAGAATTAGCAAAACGCTTGCAGGATTCGACTGGAAGCCCAGTGAGGCCAGTCCCGAAAAAGCGACCTTTGGTGGAATCATCTGATGATGATCGTCCTCCGTGCAAACTTCAAATTCACGATGAATCTGCTACTTCCACCGATTACGAAGCTGATATCGACCGTGTCGACGTCACGCCTAATAAAGCTAGCGCCTTTGCGAACTTTGTGGGGATGCAAAATGAATCAATGATGGAGCAGATGAAATTGCAAATGATGATGTTCCAGTCATTGCCTAAGTAGAAAGCCGACATGTTAAATTGTTGAAGTGTACCTGTGAGTCGCCTCAAGTGATTGTGTAATTGCATTGTTGGCGCAGTGACGCCACGTCAGGTGACGTCAGGTGAGTAACGTCATCCTCAGGCATGATAGCCGGTGCCATTAATGTGATGCGTATAGCACCACCATGAAGGAACCCCTTATGGGCATAATGATGTTGATGTGACGCTGTGACGTCACCTGTCCTGATGTCTAGTGTGACACAGGTCGTTGATTTTATAACATGTCTGTGGTCGACATCATTCCTATCCTAATCTTCCTTGTACTTAAAACCACTTACGGAACTCTGTTTTTGCCACGCGGTGTCTTATATTCAATCCCAGCTGACCGATCACCTGAAAACACTTAGGATAAATTTAGATGCTACCTAGCCCCGACAGCGGCCCCGAGACGGCAGCCCTGTTGATGTTACCCGACCTCGACATTCCGGTCTCTCGCCTTAGTTATCAGCGACAGACAAAACGTGGACTCCGCTATCTGATCATTCCCGTGGTATTGGTGCTGGTACCCGCAACATGTGTTATCGTGTATTGTCTTCTGAAACGAAAACAGAGTTCTGTTCCCGCCTGTCCCGCAACACAGCCTTCAACCCTCCAACCCCTCCCGCTCGGTGAAGACATAATCGTCATCCGCGCTGGCCATGAGCCAGCGTCAACATGACCTGACAGTCGGGCGTGACGAGTCCGTCACGCCAGTTGCCGCAGGATCACCGATCGAGTCGCTCATCAGCCTTCGCTCTTCAAGCTGTCATGAATTTTGAGATATCGCGTGTCCTCGCCGTCCGATGGGACTGCGAGGGCATGGCAGAGTGCCTCCTTGAATGGGATGGATTCCCCCATCCAAGGCGACCTGGGAGGTGTCTCATCACCTCCCAGACGCCCTTCAAGACCTCATAGTAGCCTCCGACTACCAGATGCCAATGGACCGCTACGCGCCGCAAGGACGGCCCGGCCCGCGGCTGACGAAGCCGCTGACTTATCGACATCTGGACTGCAGGTGGGCCACTTGCGGCGACCTGTTGGCCCGGGGCCGACACTCGGGTTGCCCGTGGCCAAGCGCCACCTCTGCGGACGCCAGTGTCGTCTCCGCAGATGAGAGTGGCCGGCAACTGTGCTCGGGCGCCGCCTCCACGGACGGGAGCGTCGCCGCTGCCGATACGGGCGCCGCCCCCACGGACGGGAGCGTCGCCGCTGCCGATACGGGCGCCGCCCCCACGGACGGGAGCGTCGCCGCTGCCGATACGGGCGCCGCCCCCACGGACGGGAGCGTCGCCGCTGCCGATACGGGCGCCGCCTCCACGGACGGGAGCGTCGCCGCTGCCGATACGGGCGCCGCCTTCACGGACGGGAGCGTCGCCGCTGCCGATATGGGCGCCGCCTCTGCAGACGAGAGCGTCGCCACTGGCGACGCTAGCATTGCCACTGCCGACGCTAGCGCCGCTACTGAAAACGTCAGTGCCGCCGCGACGAGCACCACTACAACCACCGACGGATTATCTTCGCAAGAGACTCGAGTGACAGTGATCCGACGTCTGCTGCTGGAGCATCGCCAGCGCAAGAAGGAGGGCAGAGCAAGTCAACCCAACGAATAGACGGTACCGACAGATCACAAATGACGGGCGTTGGAAGCGTGGGGCGGTCACCCACGTTCCAACGCCCGGAACCGGACTGAACATTTGTAGGACGCCGACAACGTGAACACTGTGATTGCGCGCGCGAATAGTGATTCCGACTTATAAGTGAAATCATTGCAATTAGTATAAGGTGTGCTAACATGGACCAGGGCCATGCGTACCCCTTAAAGGCCCCTAGACTAACCCGCGTAGTACCTTCAGTCGATCAAAGGAACCCGTTTGTAATTTGTTGCAGTATCATGAGTGTTTGTTTAGTCGTGTGTAATGTAAACGTCCGTGATTTGTCTAAGTTTTCAAAACGCCGGAGTAAAAAAAATTATGGCTTTGAGCCGGGAGCGAGGTTTGCAAGCTATGCTTCTGTGGAACGGGTAAGTCATATGACAGCATGCCAGTGCAGCTGAATGAAATATGATAAATGCTTTCCAGGAAGAAATGACAGTAATTGTTGAGTGTTCCCTCTAGCTTTTCTGATGCCAACCACTTGTGCCAGCTGACTGCTAGCTAGCCAACCCAAGGCGATATATACGAGGTGGCGTCATCCCTACTGCGCAGCTTTCTGCGCAGGTCCTTATATGACGTAATCTAGGGTACCACTTAATACGGGCCGAGCCGCTAACACGCTGTTGAATATACGCAGCATATGCATAGTACGGGGGATAAAATGAGGATTTAAGAGGTGCAGGTGCAAAACTTAGAGCGTCATAGTCCCGGAAGGGATCTCCAATGCCTTTTATACACATATTGTAACCGGAAGAACGTACAAAGCGAGGTAGGACAGGTCAAATATGGCAGAGAATTAGCATCTTACAGCGGCGAAATGCAGTAAGGACGTATCTGAAGTGTGGTCGTCGCCATGATGGAATAAGGTGGGGAAGGGGGTCGAGTCCCTTAATGTACATCAAATTTAGCATTGTGCTTATGATGCTGCATGCCAAAATTAATTGGCCAAAAGGCCTTTTAACCCCTCTATATGCGGCAGTGCCCATGATACAGGAGGCAAGGAAGGGGACAATCGTTTCTTTTTACGATCGACAAGACCATATGGAGCACGTGAGAGGGAGACGTTCCTTTTATGGGGACATCTGTGAACCTCCGTACCAGCTCAGAAACATGGGTGGAACTTCCAGAAAACGATTTGGGAGACGCAATGCCTGGAGGTAACAGGAAGGTCTATGGATTGGGGGAGATGGGCTCACGCCAGTCGGAAGCGGGGGTTGACCCATTCAAAAAGTATGGCAAATTTCACTCTAATTCGAAGGTTACATTCGGCGGATGGACTGGAAAGCGGTCAGACATGGGGTGCTAAAAGCGGTCAGACATGTATTGGCGGCATTCCCTAACAATGCGTTCAGAACTATATCTGGATGATTCAAAACACTCCTACACGTCCGCATAGTCGACCTAGTCGGCTTATGTGCTGTTTCCGATTCAGAGCATGAATGATCACAATCGAAGTTCGTGGAGCAGATATTTTGCACATCGTTCTTTCAAATCAATGATCATAGGCCTCATGAGCAACAATGAAATGGCATACGCCACACATGTTTCATAGCAGTACCAGAGCCGGTAGCAGTGTCAAGTGCCGCGAGGACGGGCGGGCGCAGCTTGTCTGCCCCTGGTCACAGCAGCAGCAGCAAAACACGCTAACAGGACAGTGGGACCGGGCGATACGACGGCAGAGTTAAGTGCCGCCAGGACGGGCCGACACAGGGACCGCCGCCAACCCGTCAGTGGTCACAGTGGCAGCAGCAAAACACGCCAACAAAACGGCAGGATCTGGTGGGATGAAACCAATGCAAAGTGCCGCCAGAACGGGCAACACACGAGGCGCCGCCAGTCCATCCCTGGTCACGGTGGCAACAACAAACACGGTTACAAAGGGCAGAACTGAGCGACACGACACGACGCACAGCAGAGACGGTGACACATGGCCGGCAGTGTGAGGGTGGACATCCTATCGCTGCCTGGTGACATAATGGCGGACCTGCCTAGATGCCCGCCCCTGCGCTCTCGCGAGCAGAGTTCTTTCGCAACCAGCCGATGCGCACATGCAGACTAACTCGAGTCAGCCTCCGTCTCACACAACTAGCCGCACTCCTAGCTTCGACTGCCGGCTACTAATGACGCCCACCCCGGGTCTCACGATGCTGGTGTCGCCTGTGCAGGTTGAGTCAATGATGAAGCAGACATCAGAATTGAACTGGTTTGGCATTGCCCTCTATCACGTATGTGGCATGCAGCGCCCGCACGACCGATGGTGATTAACCAAGAGCTGGACACAACGGCCAGGAGCGGCTCCGATGCTTTAAACGTCGGACAGCCAAATGCTGTGTTGACGCCTGACTTTGTAGGCGACGAAGCCGGCAACGACGGCAAGGCCGTCCTGCTCCAGTACCAGTTTGCTGATGATGGTCGCGTTAAAATTAATGTGAATAGAAGCGGTATCAAACTAATTGAGCTGGTTCTTTATTAAGCTATACAAAGATAAGATATCAAGATAAGGTAAGCAACATATGAAGGCTTCATATTTGATGGGGGTGGCCAAGTTCTATCGGTGACTCAGCAGAAGGACTTTGGTGTTATTCTGAACACAAGATTGGGGGCACCAGAACAGACGAAAGAATCCAGGAAGAAGGCACTGAGAATGCTTTGGAAATATATAGGAATGTATCATGCATAAGTGAGGAAGTCATCAGGAAGTTTTACTGTGCATGTCAAGCCACATTTGGAATACTGTGTCCAAGCTTTCGCTCCTAGTAATGAAAAATATTGTTCGCTTTTAGAGAGTACAAAATATGGCTACAAAAATAGTTAATGACATAAGCAACCTGGCATATGAGGAAATATTGAAGAAATTGAACATGTTGTCACTTAGATATAGAAAGTTGAGAGGAGCACTCATTGAGGTCTTAAATTTGTTCATGGTCACGAGGATGCATATATTAGGTAAATATTTGAATCTAGCAGAAATGATGTACTTAAAGGTCATCAATTCAAAATTAAAGTTAACTACAGCAGGACAAGGTTAAGACAGTCTTTCTTCACCAGCAGGGTAATAGAACACTGGAACCAGATGCCAAAAACCATTGGCAGTAGCAGCACATTGAACATCTTTAAAGACACCATAGGCAATTATTATAAGAATAGAGGGCTTGCTTTTCAGTATGCCAGGGAGGGCTGATCGACGGATTTGGTGGGCAACTGGTTGAGTGTTCAGAGTGCAGCCAAGAAGGGCCCTTGTGGCTCATAGTCACACTGCTCTTTTGTGTCTTGATGTCTAAGATGCTAAAAAATGCAGCAAGCATTCCAGACAAGCATGATGCAACACTCCATACCATACAGATCTGATAGGTAGGCTAATTCATGGAAAGACACCAGAAAAGGCAGGTGTTGACACTGACATCATTTTCAGCGGCATCCGTGGCCAGGATCATAATCATCAGAGGTAAAGTGGTTGGAACAAATGGATGGGCTGGTTGGATGAACTCCATCAGCTCCTTTTCACTGTCAACCAGGTTTTATATGCATTTTCATCTCTTGGAAAAACATAAGCATGTTGGTTGACAATCTCTTCTTTTCATATCTTTCTTCCAGATGATAAACGACACACCACAACAAAACACTATATAATAAAACTACAACTAAAACGCACGTGCATCGAGGACAAGGTGTGACAGACATAAAACCAAGCATAAAACAACCTACGACGAAGCTATGTAAGCAGCTGCGCTATTTATGACTCAACTGCGCCATCTAAGAATTTGTGGAAATGAGTGCCCCTAAAACGCTGCTTTCGTGATGGTCGTCGCAGAATTCGCAGCCTAACTGAGAATGATAAAATAACAGCTCAATACGATTCCAAAGGCACAGACGTGATATTATAGGATTTAGAAAGTGAGTTGAAGTGAAAATATTTCCATTTTAAAATGCATGAAACCATTAAAATGGCCCAAAAGTGGTACCCCAGATGACGTCATTTGTACCATTCGACCCGACACGCAGGAAGGCATGGGGATGACGGGGGCCTGAGCCAACCAATGTGGGAAAAGTGGTTCACTAACCGGGAGTCAGAATAAAAAGGTATTCCTGACCATAGCGTCAGAGAATAAAAATGGCCCTGGACCCCCCCCAACCAAAAAATGGTCCCTTAAAAAATGCTGGAGAGCAGGAAGCTACTGATGTTGGAGCCCAAAAAGTGCATGGATGAAAAACAAGCTGGAGAATACAAATCGGAGTTGTGGAACAACCAGTATTGTATTAATGCTTCATCACTTTTTAAAAAGTATGCCAAATTTTGTGAAAAAATGGGATAAAATACCTAAAATAAACAACTCAAATATCAGCATAAAAATTTGTCTATAGCTACCAAAATGCAGTGAATTATGGGCAAATGATGATATTAACAGAAGAACAGCAAACAAAACTAACTGGCACAAAACTAGCTCTGGGTATCATAGTATCAACATTCAGCTTACTTACGGATGTAAAATCAATCATTTGTATCAAAGTGTATAATCAGGCTACATAGTGCAGACTGCACCATGAAAATGTCAGTATAAATACATCCATAATATATTAAAGAATAATTGTATAATTAAAGGCATAGGTAAAAATCAGATTATATTCAGCATTTCTCAACTGTGACACAATGCACACAACGTGTTTCAGCTAAAATAGGTACCTCTTTTCCAGGTTATTCACATGACAGAGGGAGTATTTTACTCGCCCTCTCCTCTAAAAAAATAACATTGCTGTAGCCATAGTATGATGCATCATCTATGCCTGGAGGCAAAATGTGAGTGCTTTCAATGGGGTGAAAACTTCAACATATCAACAGCAGCATTCAGCATTTGTCCAGCAAGAATTTGTCCAGCGGCATTCAGCATTGAGCCAGCTAAAATATTTAGAACACTGCTCCACAAAGATTATGGTGGTTGATGCTTCTTTATTAAAATCATCTTAATCTTATCATAAAATCATCAGCATCCCAGGGAGGGGTAATTAATGGATGACTAGTGTATTGTTTCCACACAGTGGAACCAATAAGGGCTCCTGTGGTTCATAGTTCCGCTTATCTTTTATGTCTTTATGTCAATAGGTGCTACATAACCACACTTGATGGGTGGCCAAGTATTATCAGTGACTCAACAGGAGAAGGATTTAGGTGTTATTCTAAACACAAAATTGGGGGCATCAGAACAGACCAAGGAAGCCTTGAAGAAGGCACTGAGAATCCTTGGGGCAATGAATAGGAATGTATCATCCAGAAATGAGGAAGTCATCAGGAAGTTTTACTGTGCAAATGTCAGGCTACATTTGAAATACTACATCCAAGCTTGGTCTTCTAACTATGAAAGGGATTGTTGGCTTTTAGAGAGAGTACAAAAGAGGGCTACAAAAATGGTTAATGGTATAAGCAACCTGGCATATGAGGAAAGATTGAAGAAATTTAATATGAAGGCCGAGATAAAGATTTAGATAAAGAAGGCCGAGAGGAGATCTCATAGAGGTCTTTACATTTGTCCATGGTCTGGAGAAGGGACATCTTGGGGAAATGTTTTAATTTATCAGAAATGATGCAATTAAAAGTCATCAATTCAAAATTAAAGTTAATGACAGCAGGACGAGGTTAAGACAGTTATTCCTCACCAACAGGGTAGTAGAACACTAACCAGCTGCCAGAAACCATTGTTAGTAGCAGCACATTGAACATCTGTAAAGACAGCATAAACACTCATTATAAGAATAGCAGGCTTGCTTTTCAGTATTCCAGGGAGCGCTCATCAACTGATTTGGTGGGCAACTGGTTGAGTGCACAGAGTGCAACCAAGAAGGGCCCCTGTGGCTCATAGTTGCAGTAATCTTGTATGTCTTTATGTCTTTATAACCAGTAGCAGTTGAGGCACCCCTAAGCCCAAATAATCAATCAATCAATGTCTTTGTGTCATCCATAGATAATTACATATCTACTAACTGATTTCAAATCCATAGACTGAATTCACTTCTGCAGCCATGCAAAATACTACAAAGCTTGGTAGCTCAGTACAAACATATGGTAGCTCAGTACAGTCAACAGGAAGCCTTCTTTCCACATTTATGTAGGTCACATCCATGACCATGATTCATGGTCTGGACTCAATAAAGCAAGGTCCCTAGTTGGGCTTAGTGCCAGAGGTCATTGCCATAGAAACCTCATCGTGTCATAGACACTACCTCTCCAGGGGTTCATATATCTTTTTTAATGATCAGGGAGGGGGCCTCTTCCAAGTCCCAACCGTAGCAATAGCCATGTAACTTTTATGTTCCAGTTTAGGTTTCTTGGACTTACAGACTGTGCCTACTTGGTGCGCATATTTAGTCAGTATCTATTCTGAGGCCATTCAAATAACACACCACCTTAGGCCTTATGCTAAAGTATGCAGTTATGGATGCCTCGTCCCCAAAAAGTATATAAACTTCCTGGACCCTAAGTCACTTCAATCACGCCCACTTACTAGGTTTATCTCTGGAAAGCGCCAAAAAAAATCCTCAGCTCGTTCAGATCTAGATAGATCTCCACAACTAATCACAGCAAAGATCTCTGACCAAGGACATGGTCTATTCATTATGCCACTCCAGAAAACTAACTAGACACTACCTCTCCAGGGGTTCATATATCTTTTTTTAATGATCTCTTCCAAGTCTCAACCGTAGCAATAGCCGTGTAACTTTTATGTTCCAGTTTAGGTTTCTTGGACTTACAGACTGTGCTTGCTTGATGCGCATATTTAGTCAGTATCTATTTTGAGGCCATTCATATAACACACCACCTTAGACCTGATGCTAAAATATGCAGTTACGGGTGCCTCGCCCTCCAAAAAGTATATAAACTTGCTGGACCCTAAGTCACTTCAATCACGCCCACTTACTAGGTTTATCTCCGGAAAGCGCCAAAAAAATACTCAGCTCGTTCAGATCTAGGTAGATCTCCACAACCAATCACAGCAAAGATCTCTGACCAAGGACATGGTCTATTAATTATGCCACTCCAGAAAACTAACTAGTCTATCCTTGATAATTGATTCAAATACCTTGCAGACTAGGGATGTGAGGCTTACAGGTCCATAGTTTTCAACTTCCTCTCTTGTATTTCTTGAAAATGTGAACTACATTTGCCCTCTTCCAGTCTTCTGGAATTTCACTTTGTGAAACTGATCTATAAAATATTATACTAAGTGGAATTGTCAGTTCATTTTTAGCTTCACGCAGTAGCCTAGCAAACATTTCATCAGGTCCTACTGCCCTGTTTGGTTTTATTTTCCTAATATGATTGAGAAGAACATCATTATCAGACAAGTCAACATCATTTGTCCTATCCCTGTCATTGACCCATAATCTACGGTTGGCAGATTGGTTATATCTTCCACTGTAAATGGATGATTTAAGCTGCTTCTTCAGCTCCTCAATCATCTCAACATCCTCACTTAATACAGTGCCATTCATCTCCAGTGGACCCACTGTGCTAGAAATTTTACTCAGCTTGTAAAAACTAAAGAACTTTTTGCCATCTCCATTACAGTTTCTAGCCAAGTCCAATTCTTTTGCTCGCTTTCCCGCTGTTTTTTTAATATATATAAAAAAACAGCGAAAACCATTCTGGTTCTGGTTCAAAATACGTATTTCCATTCATGCGCATTTACCGTTGTCACCTCTTTCACACCGATGCGGAGTCTCTACAGCCTGGGGGAGAACCGGACCCTGTAGTGAGCGAAAATATGTATCGTGTCCCGTCCTCGTCTACCTCTGGCGTTGCTGGTCGTTCGGAAGCTGATGTAGCTGTCGATCCCATCGCTGGCGACTCAGCATAAGACGTCCGTCCTGAACCTGGTGCCACAAGTGATACCAACGCACTGTTATTAAAGGTGAAGGATATCGACTCGCGCGTGAAATGGAACGGGTCAAAACTCGACCAGATCATTAAGATTCTTCTAAGCATAAGTATGAATGGCAGCAAGAAGGGACAAAATGAAGAGAATAGAGGTTCTGAAATCGCGAGAACGCTGCTGCGATCTGGCAGAAGCGTCGCCGCTCTGGAAGTGGCAACCGGCCACGATCTTACCGCTTCTCCAGAAGTTGGCCTGTTATACTGCTCTATATGCGTACCTGTGTCCTGCTCTGCGGCCGATACAAGCACGAGAGGGGTCTTCAAATATGACTTCTGTTTGGGGGACACCTTCAAGGAGGGGCAAGTGCTGCCAAAGCAGTTCCGACTACTGAGAGTCTCGGTCAAGAACCACTTCTGTAGCCTGCATTACCAGAAGGCTGTGACTGCCAAGCAAACAGCAGCACAACTGGCGAAGGGCCGGTTTGCGACAAACAAGGATGCTGGGCGCCACGTTCTTCGGACAGGGTATTACGTGCTGAAGCGCTCTCTGTCGCGGGAATCGTTTGAGGACTTGGTCGTTCTGCAGCACCAAGACGGCACTTAAGTGGGCAGCCTCAATCACTCCAGCATGTTTGTACCGACCATGTGCTTGCAGCTCTCATCTACCATGAGCAGCATGTTACAGAAGTTTATCGCACGCCAGCCCTGCATCTCGATGTGCGCAGACAAGGTTACTGTGGCGAAGCGGACTATCGACATCACCGCCGTGGTGGCTGTGGTCACCGAAGCGCCGGCGGACAGCATGATGCAGTCGTTTGTTATCGCTGCACCAGTGGTTCAAGATCACAGTGGCAATGGACTAGCATAAGAACTGTGTCGGTCCCTGGCGAACGTGGGTGTAACCCACCCTGACAAGCTGGCAGCAGTGTGCATGGATGGCCAATACCATCACAACAAAGTGCCAGAGAAGTTGCTCCATAAAATGAGTGCCAGCGATCCCCGCTTCCAGACAGCTCCGTCTGTGGTAGTGCTCTGGGACGGCGCTCATTTGCTAAACTTGGCGGACGAAGACGCGCCGCGTTCCGACAGGTGCGAATGGGTGGGCCAGGCCATCTCGTCCATGACCAGAATCACCAAGCGCTACACCATCGGTAAGGGCTTGGAACCCCTGCTGAGCGCCGGAGAAGAGCGTGACGAGACGGTACTGCGGCCCAAGCTCTGGTCTGGCACGCGGTTCGCGCCATATGCCTCAAAACTTTGCAAGTGTTCCTCCGCAATGCGGATACGATGGTGGATGTCCTGCAGCAGCGGATCAGAACAGGAGAGGCGGATGACAGTGAACAGCGATATCTCCGACTGCTGCGAGGTTAGTTCAGAATATGAATATTCCTGGGAGGTGTTGCACGAGTCTATACACATGGACATTCACAATATCCACACTATTTTTTGCTAAATTATCATGTGGCAAATGACTGGTGATTAACATATTGTTATTCTGCAGTTTCTGTTTGTCCTTTAATCACGCGCCCGGTTAAGTACGTCAAATCGCAGCATGATTGGGTGGATGGGGGAAGTTATTGCGGAAAAACTGCGTTTGGGACAAGTAACCTAAGATTGTCGTGAGGCAAGCAAAACCATAATGTCAACGTAGTTTTCAGCGAAGTTGAGTATCCTCTTCCGCAATGCTTCCGCTTTCACAAATCAAGGGCTGGTTTGAATACATTCCTAGCACGTGACTGAAATCTTCACTAAAATGATTCCTTTTTGGAAATCACGGCCTGACTGTTCCAATCTCGCTCAATGACCCTCAATGCCATTTCTATCAATTGTATGCCAAAATATCCGCCGTCCAATTGCGAGGAGTATAGCCAAACGTGGTGAGTCGGTGCCGTAGCGTTCCAGAGTTATTCACGAAAAAGCTTTGCCCGGTTGTGGTGTCGCATTGACCACCACCAGAACACGTGCTAATGGATATATTGCGCAGATATAGACTGTGGCTTAGCTTAGCATTACTTTTTTTAACAGTTATAATGGCACAGGAGTATAACTAAAGTTAAATACAGCAATGCATATTATTTTCCTTTTTATTGCGAAGTACAGCTTTGCTATGGAAGCATACAATTCCCCAACTTGCACCCTGACCATGCCATGTTAGCGACGCTTCAGTCTATAACTGTCCCCACGACTGGTCCCCTACCGACATTCCTCACTGATATTTCAGATCAGAAATACTCTGTTACACAGGGCTGTTGCCGTGACCATATTCAGAAACTACCGAACCAAATTCGACCAAACCTTCACCAATCGATTCAGTTGGGTCGATTTATTTGGGACTTTTGAATATGGGGGCTCTTACCATTACGCAAAGCTATAAAATTACCACTCAAACTTGGAGCGGCCATTTTGAAATCAATCTGAAAGTGTTGCCGTGCCCATGCTCATAAACCGCTCCACCGAATTGAACGAAACCTTCACCATTCGATTCAGCATAGTCGATTTACTTGGGACTTTACAATATGGTGACCTTGACCTTGACCTAAAGTCGCAGATTAAGTACATCTTTATTTTGAATTGTTGCCGTGCCTATGCTCCTAAACTGCTGAACCGAATTTCGTAAAACCTTCACCAATAGACGTGACATGCTCGAGGCGAAACGAGACTCGTGGAAATCCTATGTAAGCAGGTTAAATCGTTCCACGTCCCTGTCTACTGTATGGTCCAGCATAAAGCGTTTCCCTGGGAAACACGCCCCAGTTCCTCTCCCTGTCTTGCACATGGCAGGACAGGACATCATCGACCAAGAGCAAGTGGCTGACAGGATAGGATGTGCCTTGTCCGCACGCTCGGAAAACACATATAACGAGACATTTTTGAGACACAAGGATCGGTGCGAGGCACGCCCTCTTTATTTTTTCCACTGCAGACGTCCTCCAGTACAACATACCATTCTCCATCTCCGAATTAACTGCAGCGATCGGCACACTCAAGAACGTGGCAGAGCCCCCCCCCACTCTGCATAATGATATCATAAAACGTTCACCAATTGCTGCTTTAGACACACTTTTGGAAGCCCTAAATGTAATGGGGACATCGACACATTTCCACCTTCATGGCGGGAGGAAATTATACTCCCCATACGTAAACGAATTCAATCTGGCACGGAGCCATTACATTACCGACCCATCTCACTGACCTGCTCCCTGTGTAAACTGCTTGAAAAAAAAATGGTGAATGTCCGATTGATGTGGTTCTTAGAACATAACAATCTCCTTAATGTGATACAGAGTCAGTTCCGAAAACACCGTAGCACACTTGACCACATTATAACACTCGACTCAGTTGTGCGCTCTGGTTTGATGAAACGCCAACACACAGCAGTAACATTTTTTTACATTGACGGTGCATATGACACGGTGTGGTGTTACGGTATCCTGATGAAGCTACACAATATGGGAATCAAAGGTCCCATGGGTGTCTTGTCAAATTGTATATCTTCCAGAACGTTCTGCGTTAGAATAGGAAACTCGCTATCTGGCATATTCTCACAAGTTAACGGAGTCCCGCAGGGGAGCGTATTGAGCGTTGCATTGTTTGCTATTGCAATCAATGACGTGGGTGCATCGCTGCCGACTTCCGTAGGGAGAACGCTTTTTGTGGATGATTTCTCCATATGGTCCTCTTCACGCTCTGTGCACAGGTTGAGAGACAACTCCAGATGGCTGTTCGGAAGGTGCAGGTTTGGTGCAACAAAACCGGTTTCGTTATGTCCACATCGAAAACCACCACTATCCACTTCTGCCGCAAACGCTCTTGTATTGACCCCGTGATCATGCTCAATGGACGCCATATACCATTCAAGCCGGCTACCAAGTTTCTGGGTGTGTGGATGGATCGTCGACTGACATACACCACTCACATCAATGATTTTGCACAGAAATATGCCAAGCGACTACAGGTAATGGGTACAGTTTCTAGATGCTCATATGGAGCAGATAGATCTATCCTGCTTCTGTTGTACCGATCGCTCGTGCGTTCTAAAATTGACTATGGATGTTTTATTTATGACAGAGCGTGTGCCACAACCAAGCGTCGCCTTGATGTGATCCACAGTGCAGCTCTTCGCATCGCTACTGGAGCATTTCGCACCTCACCGGCTGCTAGTGGAATGGTAGAAGTAGACGAGCCACCTCTTGCACTACGCCGTAAGTTATTGAGCGCGAGATACGCATGCAATATTGCTCTAAACCGGAACCATGCAGCCTATCAGTGGATATTCTCAGGGACACCAAGTGCACGTCACATTACTCAGCGTGGATTTACTTTTTCTACTCGTATGTCCCCCTTTCTTCGATAATGTAATACCCGGCCGCGTTCCATAGCACGCGAAATCATGCCGAGGACTCCCCCTTGACATGTTGTCCCAGTGAAAACTAAAATGACTCTAACCTGTTCAATAAAAGGCCAGGTAAACCCGGAGGAACTCCGCATGTCAGCATTGGAGAAAATACACGAATATCAGGACTATTCGCAGCAATGGCCGTGTGGTCAATCTACGGCTCCCTCCAAGAGATATATACCCTACTATATTGTCAAGTATACGGTCAGAATGGCAACGAACTTAGAATTCGAAGTGTAGTAAGCTCAGGGTATTAAAACCGACACTCGGTAAATGGCTATCCTCTCACCGAACCAAACGCCGGGAAGAAGTAATACTCTGCCGATTGAGAATAGGTCATACCTTCGCAACACACAGTTACATGCTTGCCGGTGATGACCGACCTCTATGTCCACGCTGCTCTAACCCGCTTACCGTGTACCATGTTTTAGAAGGCTGTACTCTGCTAGACCATCTACGACACCAGATTTTAGGACGGCTGAACGCCAACTCTTTTTTACGTATCCTAATAGGGAACGATTCTGAGGTCGTGGCGTCCGGGAATATTTTAAACTTTATTCAACAAGCTCGCCACGAGGTGATATACTCCCACCCGCGAATATTGATGAGAAGCTATGATTGCAGCGTCATATCCAATCCGCCACCAGACGTTCCCTTGTGAATCATGGTCCCTCATTTGGTTTCTCTGCTTCTCCTTTGCTACTGAGGTGCTCCCAGTGGCTGCCCAAGGCCCTCTGCCCGTTAGTGGTCCAGTTTTCGCTGAGGGGCCTTCGTTGCAATCAGTCTTAAATGCTGTAGCGATCGAGGGACTGGTATCCAGCAAGACCCTCTGAACAAGCCAGAAACGGGCTTGCATTTCAGTGGGAAGTGTCGGCCGCGGAAGCTCAGTATGCAGTGTCGAACTCTCGATGACAATATTGTGGGTTGGGATCTCAAAGCCGACGCCATTTACCGAGTCCACCCGCGATCTATCGCCGTTAGAAGCTGGCGACGCCATATGACGTAGCGGTTGAAGAGCCTGCGGTTGAGTTGTAAAAGAGCCTGCGGTTCTTCTTCGGGGAACTTCTCTTTTACCCGACAGAAATTGGGCGGGAGACGGTTCCCACTTGGTTAGTCTGGTGAGGAGGCGACCCGTCGTCCTCCACGGCGGCGGGGCCGCTATGCCAAGCCATGCGCTGCCGAACATGCGACCAATGTAAAATAAGCTGCTGAATCTACCGCGGAAGTCTCCTAACCTCAATTACGGTTTTTTTTTGGTGGGGAGGAGCAAGAGCGAACTAGTAAATGTAGTGAATGTGCCACGGGTTTGGTGAGTTCCACGAGTCACATTTCACGGGCGGCTGAATTTGACTGACATAAGGAATAGTGGCGAACACAATGCTGATGGATGAACACATTGTGTGATTGTGGTTTTAGGGCGCATCGACCATGGTTGGTGATGAACACATTGAAATATAACCAAATAAATAATAGCATAACCTGACATCAATCGACATACCCTTGCCTAACCCAACCTAATATCACCAGAAATCTTCCTCGTGCCTCATTCCCTACTCCAACAACCCACATTCCATATTGCGCCCAAGATACATCTTCCTCAGCCTCCTCTACCTTCCGCCCACTCGTTCGGGAAGGTTTGTTTGTTTATTGGATAGTTCTCGACGCACATTATGCACGATCATGGCTAACTGAGCCGCCCACACTCTTTCCCCGGTGGGCCGCGGGGTTGAGAAATGACCCGAGTGGTGATAGACCACGGTGCAGACCAAAACTGGCAAATTGAGCCCCCGTCCTGAGCAAAATATGCACGGGATCATAGGAGTCCAGTTTCCCTTCCACTCATACCAAAACCTTCCAATGGATAGCGAACATGTATTGTAAGCAGCTGACGCTTCTAAGCCTAGGGTGACGACGATACCGTTGCTTATTTTTGCTTAGTATACAAGTATACAAGTCCGCTCGTGAAACCGCAACCATTGCGTATTCTGTGATCCAAAACCTCCTAAAGCGGTGCCGGGCACGAAGGTCGGTAAACGCCAAGTTTCCCGGCGCACTGTGCTGGTCAAGTGAGATCCGCACTCGATCACCCCTGCACATGCGACACTTCCAGGCAGGAGCAGCCCTACATTTTCAGGTGACATTTTCAGGCAGGCTCGCACGCGACCGCACAGAGTTGCCGATTGTCCACATAAGAGAGCGGCAAACCCGCCTCTGAACGCTGCTCTTTCACACGCACACGCACTTCCGCTACGAGCAGACGTCTGTTGCTTGACCACCGACCCATCGTATCCGGAACACAACATCCAGCCGAGGCGGGGCGAGACGAGCCCCTGCCGCTCTGCATCCCACCAGCTGGATGACTCCGCCCAACACAGGGCTGTCACCCACTCGTCGTGCGCCACCGCGCAGCCAGCGCGAACGCATCAGTATCGCCGCGGCAGGCTGCTGTGCATCTTGTACGCGTCGAAGCGGTCCTGCGGCACCGAGCTGAACACGCCCGGAGTGCTCATGAGGCTGCTGACGCCCAGACCTGGGCTGAGGAAGCCGCCCAGTCCGCTGCCCGGCATACTGCCGACCGCCGACTGCCGCATGGTGGCGCCGCCCCACCTGCCGACCGGCACCGGGTCACATCGGCACCGCCGGTGGAAATAGGGTGCTAATTGATGATGGCTGAGCGCCAACTCTTGAAAATTAAACATCAATAGATATAGTGAAGGTTTGGAGAAGCACCGCCACACCATGCACAAGCACCAACTGCAATTTTCAGAAAACTTAAGAAGACTATCCATTGATAACATATAACATAGTAATACATTCTCAAATAGTTCATAGGAAACAGCATATCACATCTTGGAGTAATAGTTGAAAAATTAACATGGAAATTTCACATAGCGTATGTTGCTGCAAAAACTAGCAGAAATCTAGGAGTAATGGGAAGAGCAAAATCCTTTATCACAAGTCGTGAATTGAAATATCTATATAATACTTTGATTCTTCCATATTTCAATTATTGTGCATTAACACTGGCACGTCCGGCGGTCCGCGCCAACTTCGCATGTCTGAGGTGGGGCAGATGTCTGCCCCTCTAGGATCTCTGGAACTATGCCAGCTAGCGACAAACGGAAAACGGTGTTGGATAGCTGATGACGGGCTCTATCGAAAGCGTTCCGGTTATTTTTTTCGCTCAGGCCAAGATTCAGGTCAATGGGCCATCACAGGTCAAATTCGACCAGATCATGTGGGACTCAGATATTGACACATCTCAGGACTTGTAACAGATAGAAACAAATGGCGAACGGTATTCGACAGTCCCTGAAATGCGCTACCGACAATAGGCGGTGTAATTTAAGGTTAGGTCAACCGAAACTCAGGTCAAGGTCATGACCTCAGATCAAAGCCTTGGGAGGTCATGTAAGGTATCAATCGACACGTCTTGACGATACAAGCACAATGACGGTAATGTCAGCCTTCTAGCTCAATGGAGTGCGATGTAATGCGCACAAATGTGTAGTGATCTCAGGTGACCTCAGAGACCTTGGTGAGGTCACTGAGCAAAAATGTCAGCGGTAGCATTGAGCACAGCTTCCATCTACATGCCACAACCGTTGTGATATCATTCCGAGCGTAAATGTGTAACTAGGAAACATTTGTGTATTTTACCATAGCCCTATAATGGGGAAGCCATGGTAACGACCTGACCCAAGGTCAATGCTACGAAAAAACCGATATACATATTATGGTCCCTGATGAGATCATGACATGCTATAAGTTTGAAATAAATCGCCCAATTATTGTGGAAGTTATGCCACCTAGAACTCCGAGTGTAGTTTGGTCACTTCGCCTGACCTGGTGACCTGACCTGAGATGACCCAGGATTAAAAATGTGTGAGGATATGCGGAAAAGACCAATGAAGAGCTATGCGAGGCTTGGCCTTGCTAACCCTATTAGTTTGGCGGCAAAGGAGGAAAAACCGGGAGGGGCAGATATCTGTCCCCCGGACGTGCGTGGGTTAATATGGGGAAACAATTTTCCAACACGATTAGACATAATTATTAAAATACAAAAAAGGGCGTTACGAATCATAGATAATCAGCACTATTCATATACTACAAATGAATTATTTGTCAAATATCACATTTTGAAGTTCCCTCAGGAACTGTACAGGAACAGAACATATTACTACTTCACAGATTTTTTAATCATTAATTACCAATCACAACAATGAACATCTTGAAATACTCATCACCAAGTGACTTAAGGCATGTTGATCATTTCCATGTACCTTTTTCATCGAAAACCTTTCCTTCGAAAGGTTTTCCCCCATTTTTTTCCGTCGAAAACCTTTCATCGACTTCATTCCATACCATTTCTAGCACCAAGAACTTGGAATACTATTATTGGTATAAAATTTCCTTCCTGTATCATGTACCTATTAAGAAAGAAGATATTAAAAACAGTTATCAAAACATATCGTATTGACTTATGCATCGCAAATTAAACAATTTCACACTACAAATGTGCATGGATGTGCATGGATGCATATGGGTGTATATTTATGTATGTGCATGCTAGTATATGTGCATGTATTTATATTTGTATAGATGTGCGAGTGCATGTTTTTATGTATGTGAAGTAAGTGTAGGTGTACATGTTTCATGTGTTTGCATATGCAGGTTTGTGTGATAGTGCACATGTATGTGCACTTTTCCCCTCATAACACTTCACTTTGTGGCCCCAGGAGTTCCTTGGCGTTACTAGCTTGCTACCTAGTTGAGGTGCTCCTGAGTATACTTTGATTAATAACTGGTGGTGGCCTATCTGCAAAAAAGACCAATAAAAAGATGCAAATAGATATAGTGAACTGTAGGTATGAAGAGACAGATGACATGTGTATTGGCATCCTAAGACATTCCTAAGCTGGCTGTCCTAGCTTTTGAATAGTTGGCGATAGGAAAGCCCAATGGCAATGGAACCTGCAACAGTGCGTGTAGCCAAATAGGATAGACTGCTGCATACGAAACAGGGGTCGACATTACAAAACAAAATGAGCACC
The DNA here is from genome assembly GCA_034440575.1 of Imbricaverruca yamaguchii. Classification (NCBI taxonomy): domain Eukaryota; kingdom Metazoa; phylum Arthropoda; class Thecostraca; family Neoverrucidae; genus Imbricaverruca; species Imbricaverruca yamaguchii. Next base: position 120,078 of record JAOTOL010001506.1, on the reverse strand, counting down.
CGGAAACTCCACATTATTATCCGTGGAAAATGTCCTGCCCTTTTCTCACTGGGCAGGTAAATAGTGCTTTTCGACAATGACCGCCAACGAATTGCTTGTTACAAATTTCCAACTCTAGAAAATGCAAGACGGAGTTTCTGTTGTCACGAACGTTAAAAAGAATATGCTCTGCGAATTGGATGACTCAAACAATTCCCTGCTTCCCCCCACCCAAAAAAAAATCAGGACTGCATATGATAAACCCAACCTTGTCCGTGGCATCCATCTAAAGTGGCTAACGCAATAATGGTACATGAAGAAAAAGGTGCATACATGTGTTACCAGCCAATCTTTTCTATGGGATTTGCTAACCTTTTCGGTCGCGCTTTTTTGGAACATAAAACTTGTCAGGCCTGGGCAGTGAGTGAATCATCCTCGACGCTCTGCGCGCTTCTGGGACCACGCCGTTCCGCATCGTGCTCTGAACAATACGTGCATTTGTGCCTGCTGGCTTCCTAGCTTAAGACATTTATGACTAGCAAAAGCAGCACAAAAAAGATTTCCCTGACCTTCTAAAAACAGGGGTGATATCTGATCACGCAATAAAAGCATGACATAAATTAAAGCTTAGACTTTTAATCCACCGAACCTCAAGACAACCGTCGAACCTCGGCTTACAACAGCCCCCCCCCCCTCTGCTCAATGTGAGAGATATGATGATCAGGCGCCGTCTGGGTGGACTGGGAGAGATACAGTGACCAGACGCAGTCTAGGTGGGCTGGGAGCGATACGCACCTGGAGGATGTCTCACTGGAACCGCCAACGCGACCCCACTGGCCGGACTCGGATTTGCGATCCATAGCGGCCCCCCAAGCCTGGTGCTCTCTCTGAGTGGCCGCCTGTCCGTTTCCCAGACTGCGCGATGATCCGCCGCTGTGCCAGGTGCTGCCGCTGGAGCGCTCCCCGTACTGTCGACTGGAGCTGCTGCCTCCTGCGGCCGCACCACAACAGTCAATCATCAATAACTACAACGATAATACCGCATAAATGCACACTGAATAAGTCAGCTTCCCCTGATCTGTGTGAGAGCTTTAATAGTAGACAACTATATGCGCGAAATAAGCATATACTCGAGCTGTTAATGGCGGTGCAATTTCAGAACAGTTATACCAGCATTTTGTGATAAAATGTACATGTCCACTTCATGTGGTTGTTAATTAAAACCGGTCCCCTGAAGCAGCATACCGACAGCAGGTTGTATCGGGCCACCCTACCCCGTCACCGCCACTACGTCACACTGGGCAACGCTCAAGATATCGCCTCCTGAGGCCGCTACACGGCGGTTGTCAATTGCTACCACATACACTATGGCAGTTAACACCACTCTCCTCCTGAGGCCACTACACCCACACTCTCCTGAGGCCACTACACCCACACTCTCCTGAGGCCACTACACCCACACTCTCCTGAGGCCACTACTCGGCGGTTGTCAATTACTACCACGTACACTACGGCAGCAAACACCACACTCTCCTCCTGAGGCCACTACACCCACACTCTCCTGAGGCCACTACTCGGCGGTTGTCAATTACTACCACGTACACTACGGCAGCAAACACCACACTCTCCTCCTGAGGCCACTACACCCACACTCTCCTGAGGCCACTACACCCACACTCTCCTGAGGCCACTACTCGGCGGTTGTCAATTACTACCACGTACACTACGGCAGCAAACACCACACTCTCCTCCTGAGGATGCTATAAGGCAGTTGTCGGAGTTGGAGTTTAGGGGCGCATCGACTACATCGGTCATGCAGCTACACGGCGGTTGTCAATTACTGCCACATATACTATGGCAGCAAACACCACACTCTCATGAGGCCACTACACGGCAGTTGTCAATTATTGCCACACATACTTGCCAGTTAACACCAACACCACTCCATCGACTTCGGGTATTAGTGTGATGGAAAAGGTTGATGTTCTTTAACGATGACCAGATAAACCTTGGCTTTTTATGACGCGACTGTTAGTTCATAGAGCGTTGCCAATCTCTCACGCCGATTGGTCGAGGATGCACAGTGATGCTGCAGACTGTGATTCGAACCCACGATATCACGGAAAATGCAGCAAGATTCTCAAATCTCAATAAATCAAATCTAGACAGACATGCTTCACCTTATCTCTGAATACCGACATACAATATTATCAGTTCCGGTTATCATTTTGGTGTTCATGATGGCAAAAAAAAAATGATTCCATCAAATTAACCGATAAACCTCATTCAACATGCTTAACTCATTTGTTACGCCAATCAGTCCTACAGCGGGCATAGGTCTACCAGCGACCACACACCACATGCGCCGAGGCGCACTCACCTTTGGCGTCGTACATATCTCGCGACGAGCGGCCCTGATCGCGGTACTCGCGTCGGTAGTCGTCGCGACGTGGAGCCGCCTCGTACCGGTCCGAGGCGCGCTCGCTGACGCGCCGCTCGTCGCTGCGGCTGTACTCGCGCGAGCCGCCGCCGGTGGCCGTCGAGGTGCGGCCCGAGTCGCGAGTGGCCGTAGCGTACCGGCGGTCGTCGTAGTGCGAGCTGGCCGTGCGGCTGGAGGCGGACGGCGCCACGACCGCCGGCGCCGCCCGCTTCCGCTCAGAGTAGGTCACCGGCTCCTCGACCGGCCGCTTGATGCTCCGTTTGGCATCCTGGATGCGCATGGCGGCGCGACGTAGCTCCTCGCGCTCGCGCTCCAATTTCTCGCGTTCGGCGCGCTGCCTCTCACGCTCGAGGCGCAGCAGCTCGGCCTTCTCGCGCTCGATCTTCTCCCGCTCATGGCGCAGTCGCTCGCGCTCCCTGCGAACGCGACACAGACCGAACTCAATGCAGGTAGGCGGCATATGAAGTGTCCATACTTGATGGGTGGCCAAGTGCCATCCGTGACTCAGCAGGAGAAAGACTTAGGTGATATTCCGAACACAAAATTGGGGCATCAGAACAGACCAAGGAAGCCAGGAAGAAGGCACTGAGAACGTTTGTGGCAATAAATAAGAGTGTATCATACAGAAGTGAAGAAGTCATCAGGAAGCTTTACTGTGCATGTCAGGCCACATTTGGAATGCTGCGTCCAAGCTTGGTCTCCTAGTTATGAAAAAGACTGTTGGCTTTTAGAGAGAATACAAGAGGGATATAAAAATGGTTAATGGTACAAGCAACCTGGCATGAGGAAAGATCGAAGAAATTCAATGCTTGCACTTTGATATAGAAGACTGAGAGATCTCATCGAGGTCTTTGAATTTGTCCATGGTCAGGAGAAGGGATATCTCAGGGAAACGTTTGAATTTAACAGAAAGGATGCAATTAGAGGTCAATTCAAAACTAAAGTTAACCACAGCGGGACAAGGCTAAGGCAGTGCAACCAAGAGTGCAACCAAGAATGGCCCTTGTGGCTTATGGTTGCACTGATCTTTTATTGTTGGTTGGTTGGTTATTGGAGCGCATCGACAGTGATAAATTATTCGTCAAATAGGGTGGAAAATACCACTCTCTGGACACTGAATCGACATCCTTCTCCAAGAAGTGTCGACATCCTGCTCCGTGATGCGTGCTTTTGAAGTCTTTGTCTCCTTTCTAGCAGTATGTCGCTTATACGTATCGTGTCAATGCTCCTAATAAGGAATAGTGACACACGGACATATCGCAACGTAATTTTGGGTAAAGGGGTTAACTACGTCATATGGCGTACGATATCAAATTATAGTATAGGTAATTTTCTGCCTGTCCTGGATACAACCCTTCCTAAATTATGAATTTCAGAGCAAATAAAAATGCAGTCATAAGTACGTACACCATTGCTCAAACGTGAGTCGGAAAAACATCAAAAGCACTTTAATTGACAGTAATTCCATGGCAAATTTCGACATCCTTCGGTGCCCGTTTCGACATCTCACACCTAACGAAAAACCAATATTTTAACCCTGCGCATCGACTACATCGATCATGCAGCGCCCATCCCGATCTTTTATGTCTTTATGTCAAATAGCGGACACAACAATGTACTGGTGCACTCACCAATCGCAATTACTCAGCATTGCTAGGCGCACCCAGTAGTATGCTCAGTACACACAGGTGCCACTTAGGCATCGAATCTAACCTGGTTGATTAGTTGCTCCACTATTTAAGCTTGAGGCCACATTATCTACATTGGTTACGCAGCGCTCAAGGGGCGAAGTAACACTAGGCAGCGATACCGTGGATTTTGATTGATTATTTGGGCTTAAGGGCGCATGGACTACTAAGCCAGTTTTGCGCCCAGGGATACCGTGGAGCATGTTGAGCAGTGATAAAACTGAGCGGCCTGCAGAGCATATTGATATGACACCATCACGGAAGAGGGTTTGCTAGCACCAACACCGAAGGAGGTTTCAGGCCACCATCCTGTTTTTCGACGATATCTCATAAACGGGCGGGGATATTGTTTTGCAATCTCGTGAGTGTATTAAATCTTGATAAGCGCATCGCACACACAAAAGATGTTGAAATCTGTTGATAAGTAAAGCAACTGTGGGATGGAAGTCGACCGCATAGCCGACTAGGGTCCAAGACCAGTTTCGCTGGGTTTCGTCGGCTGATCTCCGCCTCATTTGCCCATGAAGACAGGGTCATGAAATTTATACAGCAACGAGTTAATCATAGCCGTAACCGACCCTCAAAATTATGATCCTGGCTTCAGTAGTAGAGATCATACGGGGGGCGAGCGAATTCGCCCCTATGTGCCGCATTACACGAGAGGCCATCCGGCAAGACCCCGGAGAGGCTTGACCGGGGCGGGAGGAGTCGCCTATTTATTCCGCCCTCTTGGTCGGACTTATGGAAACAATAGGGACAAACATCGCCCGGGCATAGATGTTCTTAGGTAGTTTGATATATCGAAACTGTACGACACTAAACCTCATCATACACTCCACAAGTGAACGCCAGCATGCTGGCGAGACCCCCACCTCTCCAGTTTCATCGCCTCCTCTCGGTTGCGTCTGTCCTGCTCCCTGGCGCGCGCCAACTCATCGCGGCGGCGCCGCTCGGCCTCGCGCTCCTCGCGGTCCTCCTCGCGGCGCCGCTGCCTCTCGCGCTCCTCCTTGATCTGTTGGAAGGTGAGCACGCCGCGCGGTCGGCCGCGGAACGGCTCGCGCCTGTCGGACGGCCGCCGCTGCTGCTCGGTCGGCCGGTCGCGCCGCTCGCCAGCTCGGTTGTCGGGCCGGTTGTCAGGACGGTCAGCGCGCGGTGGCGGCGGCGGCGGCGCGGCGCCATCCTTGGCGGGCGCGGCGACGGCACCCTCGGCCGGAGCGACGCCGTCGGCCGGCGCAGCCGACGGGTCGGCAGCCGGCTTGGCGGCTGCTGCGGCGCTGGCCGGTCGCGCGTCGTCGCGACGCGGCCGCTCGTCGCGGCGGCGGGCATCCTCACGGCGGCGGTAGTCGGTGCGTCGGTGGTCGCGGTGTCGATCGTCGGCGACTCGACGGTCCGGCACGCCGTTGTCGCTCTTGGCCTGTCGTTCCGACAGACGTGTCACCGTGGCAACGCAGCAGCGACTGTCCGTCAACTAAATCACATTGACTGGGATCCACATCGCCGCCATACACCACCAGATCCTGGCAATGGTGACAAATGCCTATACCACGGAGGCATGCACTAAACTCCTCTACTAGCTGCATCAGTTATCTCGACTATTTTAATAGTCTATTCGACTATTTTAATTCAATATTATGAGTTGGGAGTATTTGTAAATATAAGATACTAATGACCAAGCATATATCTGGGGATACACATCACGTAGCATCAACAAAATACAACTGCACTTGTCAGCTACTAACTTTCTTGTTCGTGGTATTTACTGAATAACGGATATCCCAATTCCATTTCATTTGTAAATCCGTGGATTGGCACGGAAATCACTTACGCGTTCCACACTAATGATGCGGCCATGCAACTCAGTCTTGTGCAGGTTGCCAATACACTTGGTTGCATCCTCGGTAGTTGCCATGGTAACATAACCATAGCAACGGGCGCCCGGGGTGCGTGCGTTCGTCACAATTTTGGCGCCGATCACCTTGCCGTATTTGGAAAATGCCGTCTTGAGGTCGGTGGCCCGTGTCATGGACGACAGGCCACTCACCCAAAGGTTACGATTCGCCTTGTTTCTCTCTGATGGGAAAAGTAAATGTCATGTGAAACTGCACCGCTCACCATGACCGCTCACTGGATCTTCCAGCCAAATGGCCACCAGGATTCTTCCTGGTGGTCATTAGCATAGAGTGCATTCTTCCTGATGGTCCTAGCGGATATGGAGTACGATACAGAGCACACTGATGAAAATATTTCACTTGATAGGCATGGGCGTCCTAATGTTGCGTGAAAGCTTGCTTAGGACCACTGCAACGTAGAACACGGATAACATACGGAGGGGTATATGGGCAAGTGAGTACTAATGACTTTCTATAAACCTAAACAAACGAACATCCGCCCTATGACGCTTCAAAGAAAAGAAATAGCTCAAACGCGGCCACTATCACACCAACAAACCACACAGACTCCTGCATCTACACCTGTAATCAATGTATGTCTGATACAAAATTAACGGGTCTAAGACAATAGTCTGTTTATTGGTTGGTTCACGACACACTTTATGCACGTTCACGGCTAATGGCGCCGCCCACACTGTTTCGCCGGTGGGCCGCTAGATTGGGAAATGTCCCGAGTGGCGCTAGAGTCGAACCCGGGACCTTTGGTACCCATAGCCAGACACCTTAACCACTCGGCCATCCCCGCCCCTAAGACAATAGTCATTTAGGCGGCGACCATAATCGACTTACAGTGCACGGCTCCTTCGGAGCTCAATAAGCGCACCTTGAAAGCACTTGAACCAGCAATCAAAGGAACACCTCGCCGTGTAATACACAGGACTGCCAGTATTGCGTGCAGCGGCAGTAAGCTGGTTTTCACCACTTCACTCAGAATCCACCACCGACGCGCAATCACACCCACCTTTATCATCTGCAGCCTTCTTTTCGGTATCAGTTTTCGCCTTGCTGAAAAACAAAGGGGACGTCACACGACGACCAGCGGAGTCGAAGAATCTCTCGTTCTAGGACAGCTAGGCAATATCGACAACACCGGCGACGGACACAGCGCACGGATCAGGTCGCACACGCGCCGGAGCGGCGGACAACAGTCAGTGGGGTAGCGCCAGTGGCGGTTGGTGTCGGGGAGGCGGAGGTGTGGTGGTGTGGAGAGCTGCTGGACGGCATCGTGAGCCGGCAGTCGTCTCGGCTGCTGAGTGCGACTGTCGTCGCTGCCGGCGCAGCTGCACACGCTCCCGGCGGCTCGATGCTCTCTTCAGCCTGCCACCCGGCACGGACGAGCACCTGGCATCTGGCAGAGGCCGCTTGGCTGGCGAGGCCGTTCGGCGTTGGCACAGAGGGAGGTCGGACCAGTGTATCACCGTCACATCGGTCCCACCCACCGGCAGAGAGCAGCCACGCACTGAACCACAGTACGAGCGAGTGATGGTGGACGACGACACCAGAAGCAAGAGGCGTCAATGTCGACTGAGCCGTGCTGTGTGGTCTCAGGCCAGAGGCAGTGGTGCTGCCGTTGAATCACTCCCACTGAAACACCCCTCAAACGTCCCGTGCTCATCCTGGGCGAGTGCAGCCACACCCAACACAGTACGCGGACACCACCCACACAGCCACCATAGACCACTACCTGTAGCAGCACCCGACAACCAACCTGTCTCCGTCTTCTGTCTTCCCGTCGGCGGCGTCGGCGGCGCTGTCTGCCTTCTTCTCGGCGTCGGCGGCCGGTTTCTCCGCGTCGGCAGCGGCTGCGGTGCTCGACTCGTTGGCGACGTCAGGGCTCGGGTCAGAGGCGGAGGCAGTGGCTGCGCCGTCGGCGTCGGCAGCGGAATCTGCCGAGGCGGCGACGGCTGCGGCGGCGTCGGCGCCGTCCTGGGCCGCGTCCCCGTTGGCGGCGGCAGACGCGGCGTCGGCAGCCGACTTGGCGGCGCTCGTCGTCTTGCCGCCTGGGGCACCAACGTCGTCGGTGCCGTTGACGATCAGGTCGGGATCCGTTCGTTCGCTCATGGCATCTATATTAACAATCATAGAGGTGTCATCGGCCTTGCTGCGCCTGGCGGCGGCAGTGGACGCTAGCTGAATGGTGTCCTGTATGGTGAACGGGCGCATCACGGGCACCGACTCGGGCCGCGGCGGCGAGGCCGTGCCGTCCGCCACTGTGAACACACACAACACAACGCGCTCGTACTGGTGTGGCCGTGCCGCGCGCCACGCTCCGCTCGCCGTCCCGGCGTACCTGTGACGTCACCGCACCGGCCGCCCAGCGCGGCGCCGCTCCCCAACGGCGTGCCCGCCACCGCTCGCCTGCCGCCCAGTCAGCGAGCATCGGCTGCTGCTGCATTTGCGAGCAAGGTCCGAATGCGTCATCGCGTCTCTCTGAAATGCTGATTCGAACTTCAACAGACATTTCAAACGTTACAATTATGTTAAGGAACAGTTTGTTTCAGAGTGTTGCATTTCTTCACCAGATCTTCCACAAACTGAGCAACGTTGGGCTGCGACTGTTCCGGAATGCGGGCATCCAGCGCGATTCGGAGGCAAATCTTCGCACGCTGGCAGGGTGGTGGTGTCGCTACTTCTGACAGTGTGGCGCTTATGATGGTCTGCACTCGAAGCGGTAGCTCAGGAACGGCAATGTGCCTGCCACTGCTGCTTCCGCTGCCTTATGTCTGCACACACCAACGGCTTGCTGCTCATGTTCAGCTGGCCGGCCTCAAGAGCCGAGTGCCGGTGGCGGCGCGCTTGAGGCGGTGGCGGCAGCAGCGGCGGGCGCTGGGCGGTGGCGGTGACGCTACAGACGCGCCGGACGGCTCTCTCCCTGTCGCGCGGCGACATCGTCCGCCCTGGCGGTGGCCATCGTCCGCCGCCGCCTCTAGAGCGTGCTCGTCGCCGGCCACATCAGATACCGCGGCACAGCCAAGCCGGCCAGTTGGCACACCTGGCCCGGTCAATGGTACCCAGGTGCCGTCCAACTGGCCCGGCTAAATGGAACGCCAACAAGCCACTGTGTGGCCCAATCAATATTTGATGCGTTTATCCTTATTATAAAATATTAAGTTGAAACACGCTACACGTCGCTGCCTGTCCTCCGTCGACTGGCTCCAACTTCATGCGCACTACGAAAAACAAGCAAGGCGCAGTAACTTGCTCAAAGATACGCACCTACCTGCCTTCCTCGAAATCGAACGCAATATCATAGCCAAGGTTGAGTGGTGAATTAAGACAGCACGCGGAAAGCCTGTGCACAAAGCTGATCATACCTTTTCCACTGAAGGCGCTCCCATTTTCATCCTGAAAGATAACAAATTATTAATGAAAAATCATGCTTCCTAAATTCAATAAAACGAAAACAAATGGAACCGGAACATACAGTTCAAATTTAGTTGTTTTTGGAAGGAAGGCCCAACAAACAGTATACACAAACACACCACGAATGGATAAGTGTTGAAGTCGTGACAGCCGTGACAATAGCAATATAAAAATAAAGCATTTTACATCCTCTCCAAACATAGTCACACTTTATTCCTTCGTCCTTAATTGTGTATCCTGGCAATTGTGATTAAATGCTTTTCCCAGCTGGATTGTCGAACGAACACATATGTATTCCCTTTCAGGAGGGCTAGATCTAGCTCCTGAGACATATCTACATTCAACAAGTGTCATTATAATGTTTTAAAGCACAGATGAACACAAAAACTTAGGTGATGGTAGGCCATGATATCGACATTTCGACTTGAGATTTTACGTGACGCGATATTCCCACTCTTCCACCGAGGTTCATTTTCACTGGCATACTACAATTTACAGGTCAGATGCATTTTATTTCACGTGAATACGTACAAGCGCGGATATATGTGCACTGTGGCATGCTCAAATTACCTGGTCTTTGAACAGGTTCTGGTCGTCTTCGTCCAGAGTGATGTTGAGCGAATCCCCTTCCTGCTCATAATTATCCTGAAAAGAAGGCATATTTGTGAGCTGTGTGACAACACAATTGCATGGTGTTGTGCAGTATAATTATAAACATATCCCTGCTGCCGAAACGCGGTCCACAATTAGATAACAAATATACATCCTAGCATTATACAACATTTCAAGAACTACAGCACATTGAAATAATATACAATATCTTAGCTCAATAGAGTAGGTAAGTGTGGTGGTGATAGTTATTGGTTTACGCCACGTTGACCGCTGAGTCATTTAGAATCGCCAACATCTCACACCGATTGGTCGAGGGATAAGAGTAGCGGCAGGTGAGACTCGAACCCACAATCTTTCGGTTGGTTATTGGTTTTACGGCACATCGACCGTTGAGTCATGTAGCGTCGCCAATCTCTTGCGCCGATTGGTCGCGGGTGAAGAGTAGTGACAGGTGAGATTCGAACCAAGAACCTTTCGATTGTGAGACGGACAACATGCAAGTGTGGCCATAGGCATCAACTGACATCCTTGCCGCAGTAGTAATGCTTAGTATATGATTTGTTTCCTATGCTAATCTTTCAGCTTTAGACGAGAGCATGCTTTCACGTCAGACTTTCAGACGTTCACCCCTGACAAAAAGAAGGAAAAAAAGACTACACCACGGAGACCAGTAGTCTAGGGTTGGTTGGTTATTTGGGCTTAGGGGCGCATCGACTGCTTCGGTCATACAGCGCCCACCAGTAGTCTAGGGGTAAGTTGCCAGACTCACAATTGGAAAGTTGTGGGTTCGAGTCTTACCTGTCGCTCCTCTTCGCCCGAAACCAATTGGCGACGCTACATGACTCAACGGTCGATGTGTCGTAAAACCAACGCCAACAATGACTACACCACTGAGTGTCACCATTAACTGTCAACAAAATACATCAGCATCCGTGACTGCCACCAAACGGATTTTAAAACAAATATTGAGATACAACTGAATGACTACATAATGTAGTTAAAACATTACACTTTTTAACATGATAATCAATTTCAGAAGCATTCATTCAAGCAGCTCAGACAGTATTACTGACTCATTCGTTACTGGTTTTACGACACATCGACCGTTGAGTCATGTAGCGTCGCCAATCTCTCACGCCAATTGATCGCGGGCGAAGAGTAGCAACAGGTGAGACTCAAACCCCCCCCCTCCCAACCTTTCGATTGTGAGACGGGCAACTTACCCTTAGGCTGCTCGTCCACAGTATTACTGACTCATGTGGATGACATGCTGCAAGGATTGCTGCACATATGAACGCCCGGCAACAGTGAGCAATAAAAACAACTGAGCTTTATCTGACGACGCGATAAGTCCAGCAGCATGTGCCAACCAAGCAGATATTATAAAATATTCTATAAGAAACTTACCTCCTTTGGAATCACAGCAGGAGCTTCCTGGTTTGCTGCTTCTGGTTTCTTCACTTGGAATTTTTCCACACCGCCCGATACCTTTATGGCCGGTCCTGGCTGTACTTGAGGTTTAGTCTCAGACTTTACTGCTGGAACATTCGCATCTCCGGCGGCAGCGGGTTCCGCTGCATCGGTGTCAAGGGGCTTTGTTTCTGCAGGAGTCTTGGTATCTTCAGACGAGCACTCCTTTGTGACCTCTGCTGTAGAGTTGTCATTCTCTTCCTGCTCATTCATGGACGCTACCGCTTCTTCTGATAGCTCTTCTCCGACCTCTTGGCCAGCATCAGTACCATCTTCCATAGTCTCATCACCTTCTCCAGCTTCCTCAGACTTTCCTCCTAAAACGAAACAGCCCAGCAAGTTAACCAATGCCTTAAACTAACAAATACAAAGAGGCGCTTTCTTCATAACACAACACAGATGAGGAACAGAAAGTACTAGCACTACCTCCTCCACAATATGGCCGTTGACCAATTGCCATAACATACGTGCAGCTATTCCATGATTACTTCTGCACAAAGTTCACCAGAGGAAGAATGTCCACCATCACTTTCATCTGTGCCTCACATGTACATCAAGATAGTACTGCTCTTTGCATCACACACATGAGTCAAAATATCAATCATGTGAGCACAATTTACTTGGATTACTAAGACTGGAAGTCTGATAATTTATAGATATGATGATCTGCAAGGCAAGTACAAAAAAGGCAGGCGAGTGGTGGTGGTGGATTTGCGCTTTTGGGCGCGTCGACTATGTTGGCCCATTTGCGCCTATAACGTTAATTGCCACCATATTAAGGTTGAATGAGGAGGCTGAACCGATATCTGAGCGCTTACGATCGGCTATAGATGCTAAAATGCCCTTTTCAGGACAGGTAAATATGTTCCCAAATGCAACGATCACTCATTGATCAATTCTTTGTACGCACCGACTGCAACGTCATCCTGCGCCCATGGATGCAACGAGCAGGAAGTCATCAGCTAGCATTTGACGCAGTGACACTTTGGACCACAAGGTGCCTGCGACGTGCAGGTTTCAGTACCGGGCAGCCAATGAGTATAAAATACATGTACCAGTCCAGTAAAGATGTTTCATTGCTATATAACAAATTGAATCGAAAATCCCGAATTGAGTAATGCTGCCATATAAACAACTAGCTGTCCGATTTCCGATTTCAAGTATATCAGTGTTGAATGCACGACCACCTAAAATGAAAAGGGCACTAACGAACTGAGAACAGAGAAGGGGAAACTTGGGATCAGACATTTCCCACAAAATGCCACTGAATCTCACTTCATTTCACTTGTGGGGCGTTCCACGACAGATCGACAAATAAAATTTCGATTTTGCACCCCCACATCTCAGATTTTGATGAAAATGAGTCTATAGGGTTATCAGCAGCCCTAAACACGCCTGTGACATTTTCAGGCCTCTCCGACTTCCGGTTTTCGAGCTACAGCCTGCGACATTTTTACATTCGATGCATACATGGCTTTGTTTGGCAGGATTTTTCCCTGCTACATTGAATGATAAGTAGGTGAGTTTGTACATCAAAATGATTGCAATCCCATGCAGAATGAACGTTTATCACTATCGAAACCATAGGAATTAAATATATGTCAAATATAATACTTCACAAAATGCCAAGTTCTCTTGAGCAATTTTCCCCTTCGATATTGTGATTTTTGATATTTTTTAATGAAAGAGCGTTGATTATTACCTATATTCCATCAATAAAAAAGTGGTTATCGGCTTATAAATATTTTAAACATAATTTCAAACACCAACCGCCCGGCCTCATTTTACCCAATACGGCGTCGTTCAGCAACGGCCGCGGCCAGCTGCTGCCAACGGGGGATAGGGGTGCTGGCGGCTGTCGTCCGCGGCCCCGTGGGATTGAGAGGACACTGCAGATTATTTATAAACACCAGGCAGGACGTTTTAGCACTTCAGTATATGTACATTTGCGAATGCTAACGAGATGGTACAATGAGCCTTATCAGAGGTACAAAATGCATAACTTAACATTAGCTCACTTCACATTGTACTTCGCATATAAACAAACGGAAATCAGCTGCCGATGTAGGTCACGCTAACCATTCAACCTAAATCCTGTAGCAAATCAGGCCACCATCACTTCTCTTCCTTCACTTATGGCAAGTTCTCGCACAACGACAATGTTTGCCTTCACTGGAGTTACCCTGTGTATTTTTAGAGTCCCTTTGACAGTTTTTGCCATTGACAGTCTATCGCCAAGCTCATGCCGTGTACGACTAACCTCTTCTTTCGCTACAAAGTAGCACTCGGTATGCAAATTACCCTTGTCCTGTAGCACTTTACATAGCTTTTCCGCAGTAAGAATGTGGTCCGAGTGTGTCCGCGAAAGACTGGCGCTAGCTGCAACCCTTTTCAGTGTACCCCAGCACCGTCGCACGAATTTTTTCCCATGCAACGTTGCAAAAAAATTCCAATCGCACTGGACTCCAAAATCCTCATCATGAAAACTCACATTCACGAAATTAAACTTATTCTTGTACTGGGCAGCTGACCCATCCGAAAAATAATGAATCTTTTTCAAGTTCGGGACTATGCCTTTCACTTTCGGTACAATGTGCTGCAAGAATGTGTGCACAGCGACGGTGTCATGCTTCAGTTCGTTTGATAACACGCAAAACTGTGGCATTCAATCTTTCCAGCCTCTCGCCAATAAACAACAAACGGATGAACGGTACACTGTGGTGCGTTCCAGTGATATGACTGAATTTCGTCTTGAACTACAAAAGTGTAGTTTTCTGAAAAATATAATATGATCAGTGCTTCATGCTCAGGTAGCTGCTTCTTTAGATCGTCGAAATATTTGCTTTGATGCTGACTCGTGAAATGATGCCGAGTAAGTGTCACAATGGCGTCAGACAGTTTGTCAAGAAACTCGTCCATAGGAAGAACAATTTCGGTAAAAGTGCAACGATCCGTGCTTAGCCACTGACTAAATCTGACTTCGTCCACCAAGTCTGAGATTTCCCCTGCCTGCGCATTTAAAGTGTCGATCAAATATGACCTGACACCGTCCTGACCTGGACAGTTTTCACACTTTTGCAGCATACAGGCTTCCCTCCCGACATCACAAACCGCGTGCTTCAACAGGTCCTTGTAGGTAATGTCTTTTAAGCCCAGAGACGCTAACATTAGCTTAACGTTCTGGTGATAGCAACATACACAAACCGTATGAGTGCCGTTGCTTCCCAACAGGACAGTGTTTGGGGCGGAGGCTGGCGAACTTAGAAAACCCAATGCGCGGGTTGCTACCGTTCTCTTTATAAAGTTGGTAAATTTCCTGCAAATTACCTAAAATCAAACGTTTATGCTTCTTTACTTTAACCCCATTCTCATCCCTTACCGTCACATAGTCTTTTTTCCAGGACATATTCTTGACATCCCACGCTCGGCTCCCCCTTCCCCTCCCCCTCCCCCCGGCAGGCGTATCGCGAGGCAGCGGCAGCGCGCGCGCCGGTCCGGTGAGTGCAGCGCCCGCATTCACCGCATTTGATTCGTCTTTCCAAGTCGATAACCACTTTTTTATATTTATGTTTCTAGGGTAAAAAACTACGCTCTTTCATATGAAAGTGAGAAAAAATACGATATCGGAGGGGAAAAATGTTTTTATTTCTTTTCAATTTTTTTATTTGGCTAGAGTCGGCAAAAATTACGTAATGAAAGTTTAAATGGTGGCATAGTCATATTCTTCAATGTTTTGTCTTCATTTTGACGTATAAATTTGTTCAGTTACTGAAAAATGACTCAGAAAATTAGCACCAAAGATAGTCATGTCAGTGCAAAATGTAAAAATTATATAGTTCATAACTAGAAAACGGTAAACCTAAGAGACTTCAAAATGGCACAGGCGTGTTCAGCGATGCTGATAACCCTATAGAACCATTTTCATCAAAATCTGAGGTGTGAGGGTGCAGGTCACATGTCGATTTGTCGTGGAATGCCCCTTGTATTACCTTGAAAAGTCAGATAATTAAAACCTCATCTTCAAGATTGTTGGGGAAAATAACTTTTAAACGTCTTGCTTAAAGTTAAATTAAGAATATAACTAAGTTGTTAGTTATTGGGGTATTTCGGCTCATCAACTGCATTGGTTATTCAGCGCCTATGAGAGAATTAAGTTAAAAACGTTTCGCTTCCTGAACACTCTCGAGAACACGGTACAAATCATAAAACATTCAAATAAGTTTTCAGTGGATGGGTAGCAGGGCTGTCCCTCTTGGTTTATCTCTAATGGCGCCGGAACGTTTGCCGCCACCGAGCTCACATTTTCGGTACCTTCAAATACTAGGCTAAGCTGCAGAAGAAAATTGGGTCCAGGATTATTACAGCAAGGGTGAATATGACATAATATTTGTATGCAGCTACCTTTCAGCAATAATTACCCGATGAATGGAAGGCTCAAGTGAAAAAAAAAATGAATGGAACTAAGAACATATATGGTTAGCATGCAGCAATTATCCTTAGGTGACAGTATCCAGCATCAATGCATGCTTGCTCAAGGTTAAAAATGTTTCCAGGCGTCACGACCTTAAGAGTCGTTCTCTATCAGCGTAAGCAGTGTCGGCGTTGAGCTGTCCTAGAATATGGAGCCACAGTGGTTCAAACTGCAAGCAACCTACCACATGCTGCACAGTAAGTGGACCAGAGCAATGTGGGCAGAAAGGTCGGTCACCACCAGTCACCAGTCAGTATGTAGCCATGATGTCGCGAAGGTATGACTTATCATTAATTGGCAGATAATTACATTTCCCGTCGTTGGGCCAGGCGTGAGGATCGCCATAGTCCTATTGTAGGCTTTAGAACCCTCATCTTCCTACATTTCGAGTTCCAGACTCGTTGCCATTATGACCGCATACTTCACAATATAGTAGAATACAGGTCTCTTGGAGGGAACCATAAATTAACTTCGCAACCAAATGCTGATAGCGTGCTTGGCAGTTACGTCAGCAGCTTCATTTCCAGTTAGTCCGATATGGCTGGGAATCCAACAGAATACGAATTAGAATTGCGTATTGGGTGGTTTATAACGCACTTCATGCGCGATCACCGCCAACGGCGACGCCCACACTGTTTCGCCGATGGACCGTCAGATTGGGAAATGCCCTAAGTGGTGTGAGTGCTTAACTATGTCTCCCGATGTCATGTATGGATTTAACTGCTGGGATAATCCTGTGGAAAATTGTTACCCCGGCTGAAGGCTTTCATTGCCCAGAAACTGCTCGGGAAGTATGAAACCACGTGCTTTGTGGACTGGTATTCAAGTATAAAATAGAGGGATTGCAGAAGGGCATACAACTTGGCAGTGCAAGTTGATATATGCATCGATAAACAAAAATGATCGAATACCGTGTAGACGAATGCAAGCCAAGAAATTAACTTTATTCATCGATATTCATTGGGTTTTTGTGTAATGCGAACGTACAGAATTCCTCGGGGCTTACATGTCCATTCTTTGAACAGGACAAAGTGACATCAATGTGTACTTGCACAACCTATCAATGGGGAATGTTCGGACTAAAAGCAACTGTCGCACTGCCTGGCCTAATAAAAACGGCCTAATATTACACTTCCGGAGGGTCGAGGGCATGCAAATGGATAATGGTAATCCATGCTGATAATGGGCCCTTTGATTGGGGGTTTAAGGTCGCATTGACAGCAGTGGTCATGCAGCTATGGACCCTTTGACATGGCCCTGAGGTACCAAAGAATATCCATGAGATATTATCATGGCATTTCGAATCATATGAATTTGCAAGGCCACCTGTTGTGCTTGTCTCAAGAGGTCTGAGATCCCAACAACCCAAACTATTCGTTGACATTACGTTTTATCAATTCTGGAGACTTTGGCTGTGGGTGAGTCAATTTTCATCATGGCAGAGGCTGTGGTGGTTAGCTAAACCACATAGTGATTGGGTGGAACACGATATGCTAATGAATTCACCAAGGACACCTTACTTGATTTTCTAGATGCTTTTTCATCTGCACTGAAACTGTATTCTTCAGGATCAACACCTTCATCCTGCAAGGCCTGCAATACAGGAACAAGCTGTTTACAACACAATTGTTACACATCCATTTCTCATGCAACCATGTTTCATATATTAATTCCATATTTTGAACAACACCCATCACAGCAGATATTCTGAAATATCTGAGAAAATCAGAAGATATGCCTGCATTCACGGTGTATGCTCCTCAAACTAGAGAGTTAGCTGAGGTTGTTAGAACAATATTTAATTTAGGATATAAACAATGAGCATGCCCCCCCCTGTATACATAGTTTGAAGACAACCAGCATTTATTTGGCTCCCAGGCCCATTGCCACTCTTTTCTGCAGGACTGCTGTGCTTTAAGGAGGGGCTGGTATGTTTCCAGGATCCTGATCCTGATGACAAATTGGCACTATGGTTAAATTTGGTTGGTTGGTTATTTGGGCTTATAGGAGCATCAACTGCATTGGTCATACAGCACCCATATGGCTAAATTTGAAAAGGATGCAGATAGAAGTCAACTTCCTGAACAACACCAGAGAAAATGACAACAAAAGAGGCAACATAATGAAACAAAAGACATTTACAGTGTTGGGAGAAACCAACATTTGTTCATGTCATACATACCAATCCATTATGCACTCCAGGATTGTGACTAGACTAAATTAAATAGTTTGCACTCCAGAAGGGAAAACGAGGAACAACATTGTTTGGTCGAGTACTACCACTCAAAGTCCATACCTGAGAACAACTAGCAGTTTCAGCGATCCCTACACGCCAACGAGTCAACGTCACCATACATCTTTGAAAGGCAGTACAAAGTATACCGCACATGCTTGTCGGTGTTGCGCTTAAAACTACGTGCAACTGGTGGCACTTCACATGTGTGAAGATGCTATATTTGTGTCAATATAGTCCATAATTATGTGTGTGATTGTGGTTTTAGGGCGCATGGACCATGGTTGGTCATTTAGCGCCCAATATAGTCCATAATTAATTAAATATTGATTCAATATTGATTCAACATTTATCAATATTTATTCTTATATATGCTATATTTATATTAATCAATATATATTTAATATTTATTTTAGATACTTCTGCTGTGCTCACCAACAAGTACCAGAATTCCCTAGTTGGCAAATCTGGGGGTACTTGGTATCGCCAGAGTAAATACTTGAAGCCTCACTTGGCCATTAAGGCATTTTCAATGTGCAATCCAAGGTCATTTTGTTAAAGATACAACTTTTTAGACACCATGAGCCCATTCAATGCAAGAAAATCACTTCAAATGTACGAAAATTGGCCCTGGAGCAAGCAAGTTCTCTGAGGCGATTACACCAAGAAACCAATGCCATATGTGCACTTATTCATGACTGTCAAATAATTTGTTAATGTGTGTGAAGACAAATCATGCGCATTCAAATATAACTGCATTTGGGGTTCATCGGTGTCAGTGAAGGGCAGTGCAGGATTTCCTTCTTTTTTTTTCTTGGTAGTGGAGTACGAATTTTTTAGCTGGATTAAAAAAATAGCTATGCACTTGCTGACAATTAACCTTGTTTTAGTGGGGCTGAAAACCAATGATAGGATTTTTGTATGCATAAACATCTTGGCAAACTAATCCATGTCCAAAATTTTGCTGCACTAAAAATGAGTTGTCCATAACCAGGTAGTATTGCTTTAATGGGCTTAAAAATAAATGTTAGCAATTCATGCTGTATGTACCATACAAACATATGCACACACAGCTAACTGCTAAGTCAGCAACATGTCAGCAAGCTAAGTCATGAATAGGTGCAATTGTGCCAGGGAACGCATCTAGTGGGAAATGCCCCCAGTAGCCAAAGTACTTCCAAAAACATACCCATGATATATGCAAAATTGATATATCTTGCCTGAGTGTAGGTGGGTGGTGTATTCCCAAAGTTCACAAACAAATATTTATGATAAGGAGGCATGTCATGTAAATACACCAATAACATTTCTCCTGGGAGAGCTGAGGATGAATCACCCTCAAACCCATCTTGGGTGGACCACACAACCAGGATCATCCTTCAACAAACACTTCTTCGAAGGACTAGTCCCACGACCAATGAGCTGAGTTCATCTGTGATTCATTTGAATTATTGTTAACTTCCATTGTTGTCCAAAATCTCAAGCACTCCCAAAATGCACCTCATGGCCCTGGTCAACCTTTACACCATTCCGAGTTTGTGCGCACCATTCGCCACCGACGCATAATACACAGCTCTGCCTCAGACCTCAAAATTGGCTGTGGTTAAATTATTAGCAAAGTATGAGGTTATAAGCCAACTTCATGAGCAATGGTAGAGAAAATTATAACAAAAGTATACTTAATCGACGTCAACGAAGTTCACAAATGCGCACCTGACACCTGGAACCGGCTCAATGCACAACTGATACAACAAACCCCACATGACTATTGAATATAGGTTTTGGAATATAAAATGGTGTAATTAAAATTATACTAAAGCAATCCGTCTAAAATAGTTTTATTCTCACCACCAGAGTTATTTTGCATGAGAAAGCTGAAAAATGACTGAAACTATTAAAAGTTCCCTTATGCACTTGTTTAGTTCATGTCTGGAATGTTTAGTTGAAGCAAGGATCAACTTGGAAGGATCCAGAGCTGCTAGATGGGAGAGCAAATAGCCCCTGTAAAACCGCTCATAGGGGGTTTTATTTTTTGTTAAATAGAGCTGGTCGGATTCGCTTACCCCAGCACTAGGACAGCTGATCACGGGGCGGGCGAACAGTTGATTGCTCCGAGTAAATTTGGAACATGTATTACGGACCCTTCACTTACATTGATGAACCCCCAAATGCAGTTATATTACAAGGCGCATGATTTATCTTTGCACACATTTACAAAAAATATTTGACAGTCATGCATAAGTGCACAAATGGCATTGGTCTCTTGGTGTAATCGCATCGGAGAACTTGCTTGCTCCAGGGCCGATTTTCGTACATTTTAAGTGATTTTCTTGTATTGAACGGGCTCATTGTGTCTAAAAAAAAACTTGTCTCTTTAACAAAATGGCCTTCAATTGCACATTCAAAGCACCTTATTGGCCAAACAAGGCTTCAAGTATTTACTCTGATGATACCAAGTACCCCCACATTTGCCAACTATTTTTTCTGGTACTAGGATTTCTGGTACTGCTTGGCAAACACTCAGCACAAGTATCTAAAAATATATATTGAATAGATATTGATTAATCTAAATATATCATATATAAGAATAAATATTGATGAATATTGGATCAACATTGAATAAATATTGAATTAATGAGTGACTATGATGACACCAATAGTGTCTTCTTACAGGCGTCTTATTACATGACGTCACGCGACGCCATTTGTGCGGTGCAGAGACGTTTTAAGGGCATAAATGGCGCTAAAAACCGACAAACAATACCGATACCAACAGATCCGTATGTCGTCTAGTTAGTTCTATTGTGGTCATTGATGGGTCGGCGATTTGGTACTGCTGCAACTGCTGTTTGTTTTCAGTTATGTACTTTGAGTGTTGGCACTTGACCAAACAATGTTGTTCTTCCTTTTCTATTCTGGAGTACAAAATATTTAATTCAGTCTGGTCACAATCCTGGAGTACAAAATGTATTGGTATGCTTGACACCAACAAACGCCAGTTTTTCCAACACTGACTGCTAAGTCAGCAATATGTCAGCAAGCTAAGTCATGAATAGGTGCAATTGTGCCAAGGAATGCAACCTAGTGTGAGATGCCCTCAGTAGCCAAAGTACTCCCAAAAATATACACATGATATCTGCAAAGTGGATAGATATTGCCTGAGTTTAGGTGCGTAATGTATTCCCAAAGTTCACAAACAAATATTTATGATAAATAGGCGTGATGTGATGTGAATACACCAATAACATTTCTCCTGGCGGAGCTCAGGATGAATCGCACTCACTCATCTTGGGCGGACCACACAACCAGGATCATCCTTCAACAAACACTTCCCTGAATGACTAGTCCCACAACTAATGAGCCAAACTAACCCGCGATTCATTTGAATTATTGCTAACTTCAACCACCATCCGCACCCGGCAAACAGAGAACGTGGTGATGGGTCCCGTCGCGATAAGCCGGTTTTGCAGCGGAAGTTTCGTCATAGGTCACGTGGTCACAGGAACAAGATAGAGGGAGAAGACCCAGCATAATGATGTCCATAAGCTAAAAGCGACCACAAAATGAAATTATCACATCAGTTTTAATAACGAAATATGTTTCACTATCCATGCTGCCGAAATAAGGACAGTTAATCTTATGACATCAGCAAATTGTAACATGCTTTCTGATTCACATGGAGATTGCACACAGCTCTATGGAATATGAGAGCCAACGAATGACTGCCAGATATATCATTGGTGCTGTTGTTAAATTAGCGAAGGATGAGGTTATAAGCCAACTTCATGCACAATGGTAGAGAAAACGATAACAAAAGCATACTTAATCCATGTTGACCAAGTATATAAATATGGGTTTGGGAATATATAATGGTTTAATGAAAATTATACTAAAACAGTCCATCTAAAATAGTTGTATTCTCACCACCAAGAAGGTTATTTTGGATGAAAAAGGTGAGAAAAAATTCAAACCCATTCTTATATGTACTTTTTTAGTTCATGTCTGGAATGTTTATTTGAAGCAAGGATCGACTTAGGAGTATCTAGAGCTGCTGGACAGGAGTGCAAATTGTCCCAGTAAAACCACTCACAGGCAGTTTTATTTTTCCTCTTAGATGGAGCTGGTCGGATTCGCTACCCCAGCCCTAGAAGTACGACTGATCATGGGGGGAACAGGGAATGGGTCAGAGTAAATTTTGGAACAAGTATTAAGGACCATTCACTGACACCGATGAACCCAAAATGCGGTTATACTTCAAGGAGTATGTTTGTCTTTACACACATTTACAAACAAAAAAATGCTTCAGTCATGCAAAAGTGTACAAATGACATTGGGTTCCTGGTGTAATCGCCTCGGAGAACTTGCTTGCTCCGGGGCGGATTTTAGGAAATTTGAAGTGATCTTCTTGCATTGAATGGGCTCATTGTGTCTAAAAAAGTTGTCCCTTCAACAAAACAACTTTCGATTGTGCATTCAAAGCACTTACTGGTGAAACCAGGCTTCAAGTATTTACTCTGGCGATACCAAGTACCCCCAGATTTGCCAACTATGGATTTCTGGTACTTCTTGGCGAATACTCCAGAGCAAGTATCCAAAAATTAATATGAAATAGATATTCATTAATCTAAATATATCCTATATCAGATTAAATATTGAATAAATATTGAATAAATATCAATGTTGGAAAAACTGGAGTTTGTTGGTGTCATGCATACCAATACATTTTGTACTCCAGGATTGTGACTAGACTAAATGAAATATTTTGTACTCCAGAAGGGAAAACGAAGAACAACATTGCTTGGTAGAGTGCTACCACTAAAAGTCCATACCTGACAACAACTAGCAGTTTCCGCGACCCCAGCGCCCCGACCATCCAACGTCACTACACATCCTTGAAAGGCAGTATAAAACATACGACGGAGCATGAGCCGTCGGTGTTGCGCTAAAATTCGTAAAGAACCTTACTAAAACCGGCTACGCACAACGTCGGCGCTTTATATGTGAAAAACGCTATATTAGTGTCAATAAAGTCAATAATTAATTCAATATTTATTCAATATTGGTTCAATATTTATCAATATTTTATTTGATATATAACATACTTAGATTAATGAATATCTATTCCATATTGCTCTTGGGAAACTTGCGCTGGAGCCTAGAGGTGTTCTATAGCCTTGCGCTGGAGTACTCGCCAAGAAGCACCAGAAATCTCTAGTTGGCAAAACCAGGGGTATACTCCGATTACACTTGGTGTAATCGGAGTATAAAGTTGAAGCCTGGTTTCGCCAGTAAATGCTTTAAATGCGCAATCGAAGGTAGTTTTGTTAAAGGGACAACTTTTTTAGACACAATGAGCCCGTTCAATGCAAGAAAATCACTTCAAATTTCGAAAATCCGCCCCGGAGCAAGCAAGTTCTCCGAGGCAATAACACCAAGAAACCAATGTCAGTTGTGCACTCTTGCATGACTGTCGCATATTTTTTTTGTAAATGTGTGCGAAGATAAACATGCGCCTTGAAATATACCACATTTTGGGTTCATCGGTGTCAGTGAAGGGTCCGTAATACATGTTCCGAAATTTACTCCGACCCATTCCCTGTTCCCCGCCCCATGAACAGTTGTACTTCTCGGGCTGAGTTAGCGAATCCGACCAGCTCTATCTAAGAAGAAAAATAAAACCGCCCGTGTGGCGGTTTTACAGGTAGCTCTAGATACTCCTAACTCGATCCTTGCTTCAACTAAACATTCCACACATGAACTAAGCAAGTGCATAAAGGAACTTTTAATATTCATAAGAATCGTTTTCAATTATTTTGTTTAGCTTCTCCATGCAAAATAGCTGGTTCTTGGTGGTGAGAATAAAGCTATTTTAGACGGATTGTTTTAGTATAATTTTTATTCAACCATCATATATTCCAAAACAATAGTCCATCCATATCCAATAGTGTGCCAGGTATGTTAAGCGCGGGTTCGTGGTGTCGGGTGTGCGTTTGTGACCTTCGTTGACAACGTTTAAGTATACTTTTGTTACCATTTTCTCTACCATTGCTCATGAAGTTGGCTTATAACTTCATCCTTCGCTAATAATTTAACCACAGCCAGTTTTGGGGTCTGAGGCAGAGCTGTGTATTATGCGTCAGTGGCGAATCGTACGCAGAAACTCGGAATGGCTCAAAGGTTGACCAGGCCATGAAATGCATTTTGGGGTGCTTGGGATTTTGGACAACAACGGAAGTTAGCAATAATTCAAATTAATCACGGGTGAACTCGGCTCATTAATTGTGGGACTAGTCCTTCAGAAGTGTGTGTTGGAAGATGATCCCAGTGTGTTGTGATCCGCCCAAGATGAGTGAGTGCGATACATCCTGAGCTGGGCCAGGATAAATGTTTTTGGTGCATTCACATCACATCATGCCTATTTATCACAAATATTTGTTTGTGAACTTTGAGAATACATCACCCACCTACACTCAGACAATATCTATACACTTTGCAGATATCACATGTATATATTTTTTTAATTACTTTGGCTACTGAGGGCATTTCCCGCTAGGTTGCATTCCTTGGCACAATTGCACCTATTCATAACTTAGCTTGCTGACATGTTGCTGACTTAGCAGTTAGCTATATGCACATATATGTTTGTATGGTACACACAGCATGAAATGCTAACATTTATTTTTAATCCCATTAAAGCAATACTACCTGGTTATGGACAACTCATTTTTTTAGTGCAGCAAAGTTTTTTTACATGGCTTAGTTTGCCAAGATGTTTATGCAAACAAAAATGCTAACATTGGTTTTTAGTCCCACTAAAACAAGGTTAATTCTCAGCAAGTGCATAGCTATTTTTTTGGAATCCAGCTGAAAAATTCGTACTCCAGCTAAAAATTTTGTACTCCACTACCAAGAAAAAAAATATGGAAATCCTACACTGATAAATATTGAATTAATTATTGACTTTATCCACACAAATATAGTGTCTTTCCACATGTGAAGCTCCACAAGTTGTGTATAGCCAGCTTTAGCAAGACCTTTTACGGGTTTTAGCGCAACACTGAAGAGTGTGCTCTGTACGCTTTACACTGTCTTTCAAGGATGTGTAATGACGTTGACTGGTTGGCGCACTGGGATCGCGGAAACTGCTAGTTGTTGTCAGGTATGGACTTTGAGTGGTAGCACTCGACCAAACAATGTTGTTCTTCGTTTTCCCCTCTGGAGTACAAAATATTTCATTTAGTCTAGTCACAATCCTGGAGTACATAATGTATTGGCATCCATGACACCAACAAACATCAGTTTTTTGCAACACTGTCTAAGATTTATTTATTCCCACCAACAAGCAACAATTTTTGTCAAGAAAAAAGTTTGGAAACTTGGTTTCAATCAGCTCTTCTTAATACTAAAAGCTCTCCAATGTACTCTTTTCAGTTCATGTTCAGAATGTTTTTGTCGAAGCCAGGAATAACTTGGAAGGATCAAAAGTAACTAGACTGGAGAGCAAATTGCAGCTGTAAAGCCACCCATAGAAGCAAGAGTGAAGATATTTGTTGCATGTGGGCTTCAGTGTTCAGAAACTCTTCCCACAGCTGAAGAATACTGGTAAAATGTGTTGCTCATCCTGTGGATACCTACCTTAGAGTGACAATAGTCGTTTTACAGAGGAAATTTCCTCACAGGTCCCAGGTCTCCAGAAAGAGACCTGGGATGAGATAGAGGGAGAAGACCTGGCATAATGATCTGCATACATTAAAAGCAACCACCAACTGTAATCATCACTTCAGTTTTAATAACAAAATAGGCTTCGCTGTTGACACTGCTGAAATAGGAAAAATTAAACTGACTAATATAAGTAAATTGCAATATGCTTTCTGATTTACATGGAGACTACACTCAGCTCTACTGTATATGGCAGTTGACAAATGAATGCAGGAGAGCAACTTGATGCTATGGTTAAATTAGTAAAGGATGTGGTTGTAAGCCAACTTCCTGAGCAATGGCAGGCAAAATAACAACAAAAGTATACTTAATTGATGACAACCACATATGTCAATACATACCTGATACTCCTGACATGCTCACACTGCACAACTAGTAAATATTCACAACACACTCCATATGTAGGATGCACATGCACTGAGAAGTCTGTCTTACAGTGGAACTTTGCTTGCAGGTCCCAGGTCTCTTTCCTGAGACGAGATAGAGGCGAGATAGAGGCGAGACCTGGCATAATGATCCTCATACATTAAAAGCGACCACCAAGTATAATTATTACCATATGTAGGATGCACATGCACTGAGAAGTCTGTCTTACAGTGGAACTTTGCTTGCAGGTCCCAGGTCTCTTTCCTGAGACGAGATAGAGGCGAGATAGAGGCGAGACCTGGCATAATGATCCTCATACATTAAAAGCGACCACCAAGTATAATTATTACATCAGTTTTAATAACAAAATAGGTTTTACTGTTGACCATGCTAAAATAAGTTATAAAAGCTTACAAACATCAGTAAATTACAATGGGCTTTCTGATTTACATGGGACTACACTCAGCTCTACTATGTATGGCAGTCAACGAGTTAATGCCAGTGAGCAAATTGGAAGCATGGTTAAATTAGCAAAGGATGTGGCTGTAAGCAAACTTCTTGAGCAACAGCAGACAAAACAAGAACAAAAGTACACTTAATCAATGTCAGCCAAGTGCATCAGGCCATACCTGATACTCCAGACATGCTCACACAGCACAACTAGTAAATATTCACAACACAGCCCATGAGTAGTATGCACATGCACAGCTGACTTGTTACTTGCCATCTACTGGGATATAGGTTTCAGAATATAAAATAGTTTAAGGAAAATTATACTAAACTGATCCGCCTAAAATCGTCTAATTCTCACCATGAAGAACAATTTTTCAAGTAAAAAAAAAACAGAAAATTGATTGAAATGAATTCTTATGAACATGATAAGGTTCTCAATGTAATTTTTTAGTTCTGACTGGAATATTTAGCTGAAGGGAGGAATAACCTGGAAGGCACAAAGGCTAGTAGATATGGGAGTAAAGTCCTGCTGTAAAGCTGACTATACTTTCCAAAAACAAAAAACCAGCTTTCTAAACTGGTGCTGATGCTTTAAAACAATTTACTGATACTGCAGATAGAAGGCTGGAATAAAGTTCCACATGGAAGGTTAATTCATCAATTACAACAACATGGGATTGTAGGAAAAGTTCTACATTGGATTGAAGCATGGTTGCAGGGAAGGAAACAAAGGGTAGTATTGAATGGATGTAAATCTGGTTGGAAAGATGTTCTGAGTGGAGTGCCACAGGGCTCTGTTCTAGGGCCCCTCCTCTTTATCATCTTTGTGAACAACATTGAAGTAGGGCTGAGGAATAGAGTGTTCAAATTTGCTGATGACATCAAGCTGGTAGGAGTGGCTAACAGCAGAGATCAATCTAGTAATATTCTACTATATTTGGACGACCTAAAAGAGTGGGCTGATCAATGGCAGATGACTTTCAACTATAAGTGTAAGGTTATGCATATAGGGTCTGCAGGCGAGACATTCAGTTATAAAATGGGAGGGAGGGAACTGGATGTTATTGAAGAGGAAAGGGACTTAGGTGTGTTGGTCTCAAAAGACCTTAAAGCAGAAAAACAATGTATCTCAGCTAGAAATAGGGCACTCAGAATGCTGGGACTCATTAATAGAAGTGTGAAATATAAGAGCAGGGAAGTCATGAAAAAGCTGTACTTAGCATATGTGCGGCCCCACTTGGAGTACTCTGTACAAGCATGGAGCCCCTACCTAGAAAAGGATATAGATATGTTAGAAAGAGTCCAGCGCAAAGCCACTAGACTTGTCAGTGGATTAAGTAACTTAGAATATGGAGAAAGGCTTAATGCATTAGATATGTACTCACTCAAGTATAGGAGATTAAGGGGAGACATGATTGAAATGTACAAAATTGTTAGAGGGCTAGATCAGGTCAATTTGAATGATGCTCTGCAGTTTAGAGTATCCCATAGGGGTCATCAATTCAGGTTAGACAAAATGAGGTGCAGGACAGTTAAACGACAACAGGTCTTCAGTCAAAGGGTTGTTGACCAATGGAATAGGCTGCCTGCTGATGCAGTGGGGAGTCCCTCATTGAATGTCTTTAAAAGTAGGGTGGATAAATTTTTTAGACAGGAAAATGTTGTTTTTGAATTCTAACTTGTGATGCATGGGATATTGAGTATTTTCACTAGCTATATAGGGTATAACATTATGCTAGTATTATGTTGTACTATATGGGGTGTACCTAGCAGTGGATTTGGCAACTTCCTTTGCGATGTCATACTGATGAGATTGGCTGTGGTGGCACAGGTGGAGGGATTGCATGGGTTTGGAATTGATAGGTGTGAACATGTACTTTCTAATATCTTCTAGACAGGCTTGACCCAGATGGGCCCTTGTGGCCCTTATTAAGCCTTAACACTTTATGACTTAAGGCATGCACAGGATAGTTTGGAGAACAATGTCAACATTTTACTGCAATCCATGTCTTGATCTACAAAACCTGCATCTATGTCAGACACATCAAAGGATGGATAAAGCAGCCAATTGGTAACGCTAGCTATCAACCAAGATAATGATCAACAGAGCGGGGGGCACCGAAATTGAATCACACAGTTACCTTTTTGAGACGATCCATTAGAACAGACTTAACACCCTTCACGTCAAGCTCTCTTTTATTTAACTCTGTTTTTATGTCAACAACTCTCAGCTTCTCCAACTTTTTTGTCCATACATCGCTCTCGGCCGACGCCATTCTTCACACGAAGACAAACTTATAACGGCGGTCAGCGCACCACACCGCTCAACAACAATGGCGGACGCGAATAACTTTGTCTGGCATATTGGTTATCTTGTAATGCAGAACTAGAAGAAAATTTTAGAAGTGTTCCATTTCTTTTTCTCTTTTACAAAGTACGTACTCATCTCATGAATGCTGTTAAAATTATATAGGTGCATCTATTGTCCTTTGTCCACGAACAAGTAAAAAATTATAAGTAACTAAAAACGTCATCATTCAGAAGATCTTGGTATATCATTCACATTGCGCAAGTCTACACATGACTACTTTTTCTTCGAAAGGTACCACCGTTAGCGTTCACCAGCAGAGACTAACGGCAGTACCTCGTTTTGACCTAAACGTTGCGCGGTGATAAGGCAAAGCTGAGTCGAAACAAAGGCGGAAGGGGATGATGAGCAAAGTAGCTTCGTCTGCTGAGTTATCAAGCATAGACCACGATAAAAGCATGCCGATACCAAGACAATCAACATTAAGGTGAGTTCTAACTAATCTTTTTTGGAGTACTGATGCACCTAGGTGCCTCCCTCGGGGTAGGTACATTTACCGTTTAAGACAATGTTTGACTTATTTGATTTTTTTCAACGTGATGTGGTGCGAAGGTGCGGAACATCATCCACATATTTCATCTCCAAATGCGTAATTTTCAGTTTGGAGGCAAAATAAAACCAAAAAAGCAGCTTGGAGTTGGGTAGATAGGTACCTAGGTGATGGGTATAGCATAAAAAAATGTTTTAGTCTGTTTTGCAGCGGCAAATTGCTATCCTGTCTACTAAATTTTGAGCCTTCCAAGTTATTCCTCAGTTCAACTAAATATTCCAGACATGAACGAAAAGTTACATCAAGCAACTTTTATTATTCATAAAAATTGCTTTCAATCAATTTTCTGAGCTTTTTAATGCAAAATAATTGCTTCTTGGTGGTGAGAATTAAACGATCTTATATGGATTGCTTCAGTATAATTTTCCTTAAACTCTTTTATATTCTGAAACCTATATCCCAATAGGTGGCAATTAGCAAATCAGCTGGTGCACGTGCATCCTACTCATGGGGTGTGTTGTGCATATTTACTAGTTGTGCAGTGTGAGCATGTCAGGAATATCAGGTATAGATAGATAAACTTGGTTGACATTGATCAAGTATACTTTTGTTGCTATTTTGTCTGACATTGCTTAGGGAGGTGGCTCACAACAGCATCCTTCACTAATTTAACAATAGCACCAATTTGCTCTGGCATTCATTTGTCAGCTGCCATGTACAGTAGAGCTGAGTGTAGTCTCCATGTAAATCAGAAACAGTATTGTAATTTACTGATGTTCTTCAGTTTAATTTTACTTATTTCAGCATCATTGACAGTAAGTCCTATTTTGTTATTAAAACTGATGTGATGATTGTATTTGGTGGTCTCTTTTAGTGTATGTGGATCATTATGCCAGGTCTTATCCCTCTATTTTGTCTCGGGCCACTTTCCTGAGACCTGGGACCTGGAAGCAAATTTCTGCTGTAAAGCTGACTAATGAAGCATATTGATACATTTTGTACTCCAGGATTATGACTAAATGAAATATTTTGTACTCCAGAAGGGAACAGGAAGAACAACATTGTTTGGTCAAGTGCTACCACTCAAAGTCCATACCTGAAAACAAATAGCAGTTGCAGTGTTACCAAATTGCCAACCTTTCAATGACCTCAATAGAAATAGATGACATTTGGATCTCTTGGTATCAGTGTTGTTTGTTGGTTTTTAGGGCCATTTAAGATGCATGTGAAAAGACACTTTGTGGCAACATAGTAAATCATTAATTCAATATTTATTCAATATTTATTCAGTATTGATTCACAATATTCGTCAATATTTTTTCTTAGATATGATATATTTAGATTAATCAATATCTACTCAATATATATTTTTAGATACTTGTGCTGGAGTGTTTGCCAAGAAGTACCAGAAATCCCTAGCTGGCAAATCTGGGGGTACTTGGTATCACCAGAGTAAATACTTGAAGCCTTGTTTGGCCAATAAGATGCTTTCAATGCACATTTAAAGATCATTTTGTTATAGAGACAAGTTTTTTTACACAATGAGCCTGTTCAATGCAAGAAAATCACTTCAAATTTACGAAAATCGGCCCCAGAGCAAGCAAGTTCTCTGAGGCAATTATACCAAGAAACCAATGCCATTTCTGCACTTACAAGTGACTGTCAAATAATTTTTTGGTAAATGTGCATGAGATAAATCATGTGCCTTGAAATATAATCGCATTTGGGGTTCATCAGTGTCAGTGAAGGGTCAGTGATACGTGTTCCAAATTTACTCCAAGCCATCAACTGTTCGCCCGTCCCGTGATCAGCTGTCATTCTAGTGCTGGGGTAAGCAAATCCGACAAACTCTATTTAACAAAAAATATAACAGCCTATAAGCGGTTTTACAGGGTCAACTTGTTCTCCCGTCTAGCAGCTCTGGATCCTTCCAAGTCGATCCTTGCTTCAACTAAACATTCCAGACAT
Organism: Imbricaverruca yamaguchii; assembly: GCA_034440575.1. Taxonomy (NCBI): domain Eukaryota; kingdom Metazoa; phylum Arthropoda; class Thecostraca; family Neoverrucidae; genus Imbricaverruca; species Imbricaverruca yamaguchii. Next base: position 88,509 of record JAOTOL010001506.1, on the reverse strand, counting down.
GAACTAAACAAGTACATAAAGGAACTTTTAATACTAATAAGAATTGGTTTAATTCATTTTTATTATTATCAGCTTTTACATGCAAAATAACTGTTCCTAGTGGTGAGAATAAAACTATTTTACCCGGATTGCTTTCATATAATTTTCATTAAGCCATTTTATATTCCAAAACCCATATCCAATAGTCATGTGGGGTTTGTTGTATCAGTTGTGCATTGAGCCGGTTCCAGGTGTCCGGTTTGCACTTGTGAACTTCGTTGACATCGATTAAGTATACTTTTGTTATCATTTTCTCTATCATTGCTCATGAAGTTGGCTTATAACCTCATCCTTCGCTAACAGTTTAACCACAGCCAATTTTGAGGTCTGAGGCAGAGCTGTGTATTGTGCGACAGTGGCGAATGATGCGCACAAACTCAGAATGGTGCAAAGATTGACCAGTGCCATGAAATGCATTTTTGGAGTGCTTGCGATTTTGGACAACAATGGAAGTTAGCAATAATTCAAATGAATCACAGGTGAACTCTGCTCATTGGTTATGGGACTAGTCCTTTGGAGAAGTGTTTGTTGAAGTATGATCCTGGTTGTGTGGTCCACCCAAGATGAGTTTGAGTGTGATTCATCCTGAGTTCTCCCAGGAGAAATGTTATTGGTGAATTTACATCATATCATGCCTCTTTATCATAAATATTTGTTTGTGAACTTTGGGAGTATGCCACCCACCTACACTCAGGCAATATCTATCCAATTTGCATATATCATGGGTATATTTTTGGGAGTACTTTGGCTACTGAGGGCATTTCCCACTAGATGCATTCCTTGGCACAATTGCACCTATTCATGACTTAGCTTGCTGACATATTGCTGACATAGCAGCAGTGTTGGAAAAACTGGCATTTGTTGGTGTCAAGCATACCAATACATTTTGTACTCCAGGATTGTGACCAGACTGAATGAAATATTTTGTACTCCAGAATCGAAAAGGAAGAACAACATTGTTTGGTCAAGTGCCAACACTCAAAGTACATAGCTGAAAACAAACAGCAGTTGCAGCAGTACCAAATTGCCGACCCATCAATGACCACAATAGAACTAGACGACATTCAGAACTGTTGGTATCGGTATTGTTTGGACATGGCTTAGTTTGCCAAGATGTTTATGCATACAAAAATACTAACATTGGTTTTCCGCCCCACTAAAACAAGGTTAATTGTCGGCAAGAGCATGGCTATTTTTTGGAATCCAGCTTTAAAAAATTGTACTCCACTACAAAGAAAAAATATGGATATCCTACACTGTTATATGCCAAAGATTTTCAAAATAAAAATTCATCGTTTTTTCTACAAAGGGGGGTTATGTGATGAATTTGGAGATGAAGATGAAATTTGATGCTTTGGAACTTTTTTTTAATGCGATGTTTTTATGTGAAGGCCATGGGCCCCTTGATTTTCTCTGCAAGTGATTACTTTTAATTCAAAAGAGGTTGCTATGATTGATGTCATAGGGAAGGTACAGAGGAAATATGCAATGATGTAAATGGTATTTGGGGGCAAGTAGTCCAGGGGTAAGTTGCCTGTCTCACCAGTGTCCTAAAATTACTTCACCATTAACTGTGTGGATGAAGAAAGAAGTTGCTTGGAAATAGTGAAAGATTGGAAGGAAATAAAGGATTGCCACTTAAGGGTTAAAAAAACGGAATGCCTTTCACTTCAGTCACATGCATTTTACATTATTTAGCAGTCATGTGTATAATGACTGCCCACACATGTGGCAAAATGGTAAAAACCTAGGACAAGGATGAAAGAGCACAACCCCATTAACTGTGACTTTCCAGGCCACATGGTAAATTATTTTACACTGTGTCTCACAATCAAAAGATTGTGGTTTTGATTCTCACCTGTCCCAACTCTTTGTCTGCTACCAATTGGTGTGAGAGATTGGATACACTACATGACTCAATGGTCAACATGTAAAACCAATGATCATCAGTCATCAAGGATATAAATGGTATTGTATGAGTTAATGCTGCAAGTATTTACATACCTTAATGTCATTGTCCAGCCTATGACTCATTTGTTTGTACTTTGATGGTGTCTGACTGATATGCACAGCATTCTGCAGCTTATAAACCTTTGATGCTTTGAAAAGGATATGAATCTCTCAGCCATATAATTCCTTCGAAAAACACTGTTATACTGTTGCAAATACCTTGGAACAACTGAAGTGAATAGCCTAGCTGGGAACAACACCATATTGCCTGAACAATTATAAGCTTGTGACTGCCCTCAAAATAAAGCTTAATAACTAATAAGATACTGGAGTGCATCCTGCACATGATGAAGCTAAGATTACACTGATGCATGGAATATCTGGCACATGGATGCATGCAATTTGTCTAGTAACTTCTGCTCAGTGAAGAATTTCAAAATGATATTTGAATACAGGAATCATATAATAAAAATAGCATAACCTAATGTAACCTAGCCTAAAATAATGTAGCATAATATATAAAATATATTACAGCATAATGTGATATAACCTAACCTAACCAGAAAACTAGAACCATTGGAAATTAAATTTTGGCACATCAAACCTGTGCACCATTGTTGGAGCTGTCATTAACCTTAACAGCATCATTGGGAACTTCTGGCATTCATCAATGGTTATGAATGGATCTGGATGCAAATTTTCCTTGTCATGAGTAAATATGGAATTATGCCAGAAACATAAGGTTTTCAATGTCAGAGTATTGAATCAACTGCATGAAGTGTTGAATTTTTCTTTATCATGTATGTGATGCCAGGCATATTTAATTATGCATGATATGCTTTGCATCAGTGAATACAAATTCACCATTTTGCATGGAAAGTCACAGGCAATGGAAGTTTTAGGTTTTCATCTTTGGTGATGACCTTCATCTTTTCATAAACATATTACAATCACAGATAGTGGTGGTTGTGATGGTAATAAAGTGCATGTTTGCAATGTTTTCATCCTTGTCTTTTGTTTTTCCAGCAGGTATCAATAGTCTGACTCTCAGGTGAATATAGAATGTGCTTTGAGACAAATGCATATTATCACAAAACCTAATGGACCTGTAGTGAAGATGTTCCTGGCAGGCTGAATATTATTGTATAATGAACTAGATGTGTATCTTCATGAAGCTAGGCATGAAGTTCACAGTGTATCCTCACAATGCAGAGGATTATATAGTATGAACAATATAAGTGCAGCAATCTAATATATATAATATGCATGAATCAATGACATACATGCATCTTTTAAAAGATGTGAAGCTGTGGCATAACCAGGAATTTGGATGAGCTGACACACTTAAGGGCTGAAACATGACAATTGCCAAACCCAAGTATTTGTCAGCTAATGCAGGAGGGATTTGGAACAAGGGGATGGTGCATCACCAGCATAGATATCCTGATTTGAACTAAAATTATCCTTTACTCAAGCTCTTCAGAGAAAAAAACAGGGAACATTTCATTTGAAGAAAAAGTATTGTTTTCAACTAGAGCTTGCACCTAAACTATACAAATTGGGTATTTTGTGTCAGCAATTTATTAAATCTTACACAACCCAAGCTGAATGACAATGGGCTGGCTGGATCGACCCATGAGCTGAACCATTAACAGCATTGGATATCATGACTAAATAGTATCTCAGCACTGATTACAGGCAAATAATGCAGGCATACAGATCTACATTAATAAATACAGAAATACCCAAACCTCGATCCTATTCAGCAATTTACGAGGGCTCAGGTTTGTTTTTCAAAGTCTTAGACATAAAGACATAAAAGATTAGTGCAACTATGAGCCACAAGGGCCCTTCTTGGTTGCACTCTGTACACTGAACCAGTTGCACACCAAAACTGTTAATCAGCCCTCCCTGTAATACTGAAAAGCAAGCCCTATATTCTTATAATGATTGTCTATGCTGTTTTTAAAGATGTTCAATGTGCTGCTACTGACGATGTTTTCTGGCAGCTGGTTCCAGTGTTCCACTACCCTGTTGGTGAAGAAAGTTTGCCTTAACCTTGTTCTGCTGTGGTTAACTTTAATTTTGAATTTATGACCTCTAATTGCATCATTTCTGTTACATTCAAACATTTCCCCAAGGTATCCCCTCTCCAGACGATTGACAAATTTAAAGACCTCGATGAGATCTCCTCTCAGCCTTCTATATCTAAGTGAAAACATATTCAATTTCTTCAATCTTTCCTCATATGCCAGGTTGCTTATGCCATTAACCATTTTTGTAGCCCTCTTTTGTACTCTCTCCAAAAGCCAACAATCTTTTTCATAGCTAGGAGACCAAGCTTGGATGCAGTATTCCAAATGTGGCCTGACGTATGCACAGTAAAGCTTCGTGATCACTTCCTCACTTCTGTATGATACATTCCTATTTATTGCCCCGAGCATTCTCAGTGCCTTCTTCCTGGCTTCCTTGGTCTGTTCTGATGCCCCCAGTTTTGTGTTTAGAATAACACCTAAATCCTTCTCCTGTTGAGTCACTGATGGCACTTGGCCACCCATCAAGTATGGAGCCTTCATATGCTGCTTACCTACATGCATGATTTTGCACTTATCAAAGTTAAATTTCATTTGCCATTCTTCGGACCACTTCACAAGTTCGTCTAAGTCTTTTTGCAGCGAGATATGCTCATCCTGACCTGTTATTGCTCTAAAGACCTTCAAATCATCCGCAAATTTCAAAACTTTACTGCTTAGGCCACTTTCAATGTTATTTACAAATATAATGAACAGTAATGGCCCTAGTACTGACCCCTGGGGGACTCCACTAAGAACATTTTGCCATGATGACTTTGTACCATTTAGCATCACTCTGCTGTCTATCTGAAAGCCACAACTCTATCCATTTTAAGATGCTACCTGCAATACCATGGGACTGAAGCTGTATCATTAACCGTTTATGGGGTACCTTGTCAAAGGCCTTACTAAAGTCAAGATATGCTACATCAACCTGATTTCCCTGATCAAATTGTTCTGTGGCGAAGTTCAAAAAGTCCAAGAGGTTTGTGAGACACGATCGTCCTTTTCTAAACCCATGTTGAGTATTTTGAATCAATCTGCTACCTTCCAGATAACTAACTATTCTATCCTTGATAATTGATTCGAGTACCTTGCATACTAGGGATGTGAGACTTATTGGCCTATAGTTCTCAACTTTCCCTCTTTCTCCTTTCTTGAAAATAGGAACTACATTTGCCCTTTTCCAATCGGTTGGAATTTCATTATGTGAAACTGATCTACAAAATATTATACTAAGTGGAAATGCCAGTTCCTTTTCAGTTTCCCGCAACACCCTAGCATAAATTTCATCAGGTCCTGCTGCCTTATTTTGCTTTATTTTCCTGATATGATTGTAAACAATATCACTATCAATGAAATCAACATCATTTGTCAGATCCCATGTCACTGAACTATGGTGTATGGTCGGCAGATTGGTCATATCTTCCAATGTAAACACTGATTTGAACTGCTTGCTCAGCTCCTCAACCATCTCACTATCCTCACCCAATGTAGTCCCGTTTACTTCCAGTGGACCAATTGTGCTAGAAACTTTACTCAGCTTGTAGAAACTAAAGAACTTTTTACTGTCCCCATTACAGTTTCTAGCTAAATCCAGTTCTTTTGCTCGCTTTGCTGCTCTGGTTTTTTGCTTCACAGTGTCTCTAGCTTTTCGATACGCCTTTAGATTAACGACATTTGAGGCTTCTTTAAAAACTCTAAATGCAGTTTTCTTAGCCTTAATTGTTTTTATGACGTCTGGTGTAAGCCATGCTGGCTTTCCTACCCTTCTTTTGCGTCTTTGCTTTTGGGGGACATGTCTAATCTGAGTTTCCTTCAAGTAAGATTTGAACTTTTCCCACATTTGACAGGCATTTAAATTGGAGAATTGTTCTTCCCATCTGATGGCACTTAAAGCCGCTCTCATGCCGTTAAAGTCTGCTCTGTTGAAATTTGGAACCTTTACCAAATTATCCTTGATAATTTCCCCTACATGTGCCTTGAATCTAACTATGTTATGGTCACTTTTTCCCAGAGTTTCGCCTACAGTCAAGTCTTGAACCATGTCACTTAAATCCGAGAATACAAGGTCCAAGAATGAACCATGCCTGGTAGGTTCCGATACAAACTGATGTAAGAACAGGTCCTCTTCAAGGCATTTCCTAAACATTTTGCATGATGGGGTGCCAACACCAGCATTTTCATAACCTTTTAGATTAAAGTCACCGAGAATGAGGCACTTCCTCTTAAAGTTTCTACTGATTTCCTCACAAATCACCTTGTCAAGCTCCAGTTGCTGAGAATTTGGCAGGGTTCCTGATCGGTAGAAAGCTCCTATCCTAAGAGTATTGCTGTTGCCTTTTCCCACAGTGACATCAAGCCAAATGGACTCCACAGACACATTTTTATCCCCACCTGCTACTTTTTGAGAACTGAATAAGCTATTTATATAGAGCATTACACCACCCCCTTTCATTGCTGGACCCCTATTGCACGAAAACATATTGTATCCCTGAATCTCATAGTCCTGTAAGTTATCTCCAAAATACCCTTCACTGACCCATGCCTCCGTAATGCAAACAAAGTCCGGCTCCTCCTCAGCAACATAACACTTGAACTCATCAAATTTGGAACGGATACTCTGAGCATTAAACATCATACACTTAACGAATGCTCCATAACCACCTTTAGCTTTTTCATATTGAGGAGTTCTTTTATCACTAGATGAACTATAACTCTGTCCCCTTGAGTTGCTGCTGTCCCTATTTGCAGACTTTGAGGTTCTATTGCCTTGGCTGACACTATTGGAATATTCCTGAGTTGGCAATGCAATTTCATCCCTCCCCACCCCATTTCCTAGTTTCCCTGAAGGACATGCTCGTATACTTTGCCTAACACATGGACCCCCTTCCCAGAAAAATGCAGGCCATCCCTCTGATAGAGGTCCCACGATGCATAAAACCTGCTCCACTCGTCTACAAATGTAAAACCTAGCTCATGGCAGAGCTTTCCTACCCTGGCGTTAGCTGCCAGTGCCCTAGAGCTCCACTCAGGGGAGGCTCTAGCCCTAGGCAAAATTCCTGTTATAATGACTCTATTGGTACCCTTGAGGGTGGCCAGAAGGGCCCTGTACTCCCGCAGAAGCTCCTCACTCCTAGTCTGCCCTATGTTATTTACCCCTACATGCACTATGACTGTGTTCTTGTGTGCATCACAATTGTAGGCATGTATTTTGAAGAAAAATAGAATTGATAAAATGTTCAGATATTAATATGTGATTCTCTTCAGATATAAATGGGGAGATAAAGTTAGAATTGTTTCTTCATTTATCATAACCTTACATTAATAAATTTCACAAATACTGCAAATATTGTTTATCAAGAACATGGGATGAATGATTTCATCCAAAGGCCGGCACATTCCAGGATGAAAAGCACATGAAAATGTAGGTGAATTTGTGGAGGAATACTGGTGAGCATGATTGATAAATCAAAGATCAGAGCAAATATTTGAACGTCTCATCGTTTTCTACACATTATAATAGGATAATAGTGCTCTGCTGCATGTGGTACAAGGAATTATTCATATGTTCATCTGTGGGCTTTTTCGGGCTGTCTGAAGGATTAAAAATCCAGCTAAACGCGGGGCTTGATATACGGAAGTACTACGAATAAATCTCGCAACAACTGGGATTTCCCAACTCTCTGCGTGAAAATTTGCACAAAACCACTTCCGAAGGTTTTTCTTACATGCCATATATTTACAACGCAAGCGCTCCTGACGTGTGGATGCTTGAAAAATATGCTGCAAATGAAGACCAGTTCCTTGGTAATATGGCAAGGGAATACTATAAGTGAACAAAAATATAATTATTTCAAGTTCATTTTCTGACTTGAGCACACAAAATACTCGACATGTGCACATTTAAGTGAAAATTATGGTGTTTTTCAATTGCCATCTGTTGATAGCTCACTGGCTTTTTCCTTTGTCACAGGTAACAGCCTGAATACCATAATTCTCCCTTGTAGCGGAAATATTTGATCGTAGTTTTTTCATGGTGTTCTTTATAAGTGGTGTTCTTTATATGTCATGGTGTTCTTTATAAGTCCTTTCCAATATAACAGCCTCCCAGCCGTGCAGGTTAAATATAAAAAATTAATTGTGAAGTGTGCATTGTGTTGTGCGGCACTATAATTTGTCACGAAAGCGCAAAACATCGCTGTGCTGAATTTTGTTAACATTCAATTGTTTACATAGCCTTGCATTTGACATACACGTGCATACAGTGCAACGTGAGTTCTATGTGTACTGTCTTGAGCAGGGTTAACCTTGAACCACCTCAGCCTAAGTTGCACAGATGTGTGGTACACTGTAGATGATGAATATCTCAATTTACATTGGTGATATATTAGTGGCAGATCTGTGTGTGCTGTTCAAAGGAAAGCAGATCATCAAGGTAGGGCGAGTGGATTCTAAGGTTCTGCTTTGTTGGGAAGAGGAAAATTCAGAGCTGAATGAAGCTGAAATAGATATTGCAGGGGAGAGGCAATATTAGGTCTAAGGAGGCCGAATGGGCCGCCTGCCATGCAGAAAGGGGAACGCCACCTCATCTGCTGGAATGCTACCCCTCTGGCCTCCTTTGCAGCCCCTACTGTTGAAGTGCCACCCACCCGGGAGGTCGAAGTGCACCCCTCCCCTTTGGTCCCCACTTCCTAGAAAGGCAAGTTAGTGCCACCCCAGCACATCTTTAGCCTCCACCAGCCCCACAGCTCAGCCACACACACCCTGTAAATTCCTGTATTGAACCCTATTTGACACTGAATTATGTGATGCTGAATATCCCTACAGGGGTGGGCCTTAACATGTTGCAAGGTGTGGACAGGGCGGGAATTATGGATCCAGCACCCAGTTACATTGGCATGAGGGGATGTTTAAAAGAAACTATGAATTTACCAAAGAATTAGCTAAAATAAGTAGCTAAAGAAACATGAAAGATAATCCAACTATGAGCCACATGGGCCAATGGCATAGGAACAGCGCAGTCCCCCCCCCCCTGCTTTGAAGCTGTTGAGCAATATCTGGCATCTTTTCATTCCCCCCCCACCCCCCACCCCCCCAGTAGAAAACATTTCAGTCTCATGGCACATCCTGCTGTCTCCCCACATATAAAAAATGTTCCTTATGGCCCTGACAGGTGCCATCTTGGTTACACTTTGTGGACATTAAGAGCTAGTTGTCCACAACATTTGTCAATTAGTTATCCAAGAAATAATGAAAGAAATTATTTTGTCCTTTTAATTGTATTGTATTCCTTGTATTGGTACCAAGAGACACTCAGCATCAAATGTCAAAAACGCTTTAAAAAAATGGGGTGGGACAGGAGGCTACTGAAACATTAAGAAACACACGCATACAATACTCAAACATTCTCACGTACAGCTCTTCTCAGCGCCTCCTTCAGCTTAAACTTAAAAGCCCGTCGCATATTCTCGGCCCTGACTTCCTCGGGGAGACTGTTCCAAAGAACTGCAGCACGGTACATAAAAGAGCGTTGCGCAAAAGAAGTTTTCAGGCGTGGGCGCTCTACTGAAAACGGTGTTGATCGCGTAGATCGAGAGCCGACATCACTTCTCAATGTCACAAGATCACGCAGGGTTTTAGGTGCTCCCGAGTGATGCACTGCAAGATGAACCAGTGAGCAATCCCTAATGTCGACAAAGCGCTGAAAGCTAGGCCAGCCCAACCGCTCGATAACATGCGATATATGGCCATAACGAGAGGTTCTAGTTATGATCCTAGCCGCCCTCATTATGACTTTTTGGATTCGCGCGCGTTCGGTGTCACATGCAGCAGACCAGATTGAGCAACAGTACATTACATGGGGGAAAACCAGTGCAAGCACTAACTTCGACAGCGTTTCTTCAGTAAGAGAACGTACATGCTTGGCTAGAGGAAAGATAATGCGGTTACATTTCTTAGCAATATCGCCAATTTGTTCATTCCACGTTAACGATTCGTCCATGGTCACGCCCAGGTTCTTGGTAGATGAGACACGTGAAATATCAGATCCAAGAACAGAGAGGCTGATGCTAGGTAGCCGCGCGATCATCTGGCGAGAACCAAAAATCACAAATTGCGTTTTAGATGGGTTGAGCTTGAGAAGATTTACATGGTACCACGAGCTCATAGTTTCCAAGCACGATTCGAGACGACGTTTTGCATACATTATGTCCTCCAATTTCGATGACAACATTGCCTGTGTGTCGTCAGCGTAAGCAACGACTTTAAAGACATCACCTATGTGCGAGAGAAGATCATTTGTGTACAACAAAAACAAAATTGGGCCGCACAAACTTCCTTGTGGAACACCACAGGATACGTTGCATACAAGTTTTCCGGGCCTAACTACCTGTCTGCGATTTGAAAGGTAAGATCTAAACCAAGAGCTGTCGATGCCGTACCACTCTAATTTGGTTAAGAGTCGGCTATGAGACACACAATCGAAGGCACTAGACAAATCTACTGATGCGAGCAGACAAACACGGCGCCTTTCGATGCAATTTGTGATATAAGCTACTACATCAGCAAGGGCAGTTTCAGTAGAGTGAAGTGGTCGATAGGCATGTTGCGAGTTGCTAAGAAGACAATTTCGGTGGAGATACGCAGTGAGCTGGTTGACTACTATCTTCTCGCACAGTTTTGACACATTACTCAAGATCGAGATGGGCCTATAACACTTGGAATCGTCAGGGCAGCCTTTCTTGAAGATTGGTACGATTTCAGCCAACTTCCACAGTTCCGGAAAAGTACAAGACGATAAACTGAAGTTGAGTATGTGTAAAATATGAACACACACCGAAGGAAACGACATATTGAGCAATTTCAGGGACACATTGTCGGTACCACGAGCACTGGTAGGATTTAAATCACGCAGGGCATGAGAGAGTTCGGGAAGAGTGGCGGGCTTCAGCTTGAATGCTGAGCTAACAACGCGCGGAGGGCGAGGTTGATGCACTGTATTTGGGCCTAAATCCCTAAAGAATGCAAAGCAGCAGCCACGCGCTTGCCAGTTGAAGAAAAATACCGGTTTTGGTCGTCAGCGAACAACTCTTTCTCTTGGTTGGAACGTGATGGTTCAGTTGATGGTGGAGTTGTCTTCTTCTGAAAGAGATGACGTCGAACGTGCGGCCAGACGTTGTCATTTTCTTTCAAAGTCCTATCGAAGAAACGGCTTTTGGCGACCACGAGCTCAGTGGAGGTCCGTTGATTTAGCTCATGGTAGAGTCGCCAATCCTCGTCACTCCCGGATCGGTCCGCTTGGCTGTGAGCCCAGTCACGTCGGAGGGTCAGGGCGCGGAGGTCAGCATTCTCAGCGATCCAGGGTGGCACTGAGCGGCGTTTCACGAACTTCGTGACGGTAGGGCAGTGAGCATCCATGACGCATTTCCAGATGTTCAACCATGCGTCCCACTTGTCGTCAACCGTGTTGGCCTCATACAGGCCAGACCAGTCTACCATGAGAAAAGCTAGGTGCAGCTGACCAGGGAGGAGGTGACGGGTGCGCTGAAAAGTGATCCTTTGACGTTGAAACGACGGACGGTCTATTTTAGCTGTGACTGTGACTGCCCGGTGGTCACTGATGTGCACCTCCGTGACGTCACAAGCCAAAATTTTGTCGGTGGCGTTGGAGATCGCGATGTCGAGAAGCGTTTTTGAAGTGCGCCGTGTGCCATCCCGGAGGTTAACCGTCTGTACGCGCGTGGGCTTCTTCACGAGTTGATGCAGACACAAGTCGTTCAAAATGGTGTTGAAACGTTCAACTCCCGGTTTTGAAGCGTCTAACAAATCGATATTCACATCCCCCATCGCGAATAAAGGCAAGCCATGGCTAGTTGCGAAGTCAATTTGGTGCTCCAAATCATCCAGATCAGCACCCACGGTTCCACTGGGCGGGCGGTAGAGGCAGCCTACGATGACAGAGGTATCGCGCCGGAGCTTCACCCGGATCCAGAGGGACTCCAGGCCGGAGCGAAGTGGTCCGGGAGGGGGTGTCAGTAGCTGGACTCCGTAGCACTCTCGGACGGCGATGGCGACGCCACCCCAACTCTCTGTGGACGTCCGCTCCTCATCGCAGTGTCTATCGGCTCTCTTAATGTAAAAACCGGGTATGCAGATAGCTTCATCTGGATGGTTCGAAGACAGGTCCGTTTCCGAAAAGCAGAAGACATCAATATCGCTGTCATTGATTAGCTGATTTACACTATCTAATCAATTATATACCAATTAAATCAATTATATCAATTATACAATATCTAATACCAGTCTATGCTATTTTTGGACTGCTCTGCATACTGACAATGCCAATTGTGAGTGATAGCTGATTCCAATGTTAACTATCCTGCTGGTAAAGAAAGACTGTCTTGCCATTATCCTGATATGATTAACTTTGATTTTGAATTAGTTGTCTATAATAACTAATTGCATAATTTGTATTATCCGAGAGATGTATATTTTGGTGATCATGCATAAATTGAAGTACCTTGATGAGACCTCCCCTTATTTTTATGTATCTAAGTGTACACACATTCATATCTTTTTTAATCTTGTCTCGTATGCTAGGTTGCTCAAATTACTAGTCCTCTTTTGCACTCTCTAAATATTACCAACTTTTTTCGTAGCTATAGGGGATCAAACTCTATTTAAAACGTGGCCTAAAATTTTGTTCTTGCTTCTGTTGAATTCAAGTTGCATTGGGGATATGCAAAATAATTATATCCGTGAGATAGTATGATTTTGGTTTTGCTGTTGACTGGTGTTCGTAGACACTATCCACATTTCCAGTCACACTCGCGAGCTATCCCTTCGAAGTTCAGCCATGCACAATTAAAAGTTGTTATTGGCTTGGTTAGTGCTTCCGTTGATGGCGTTGGTGCTGACTGTTCAGATGCCTCATTTCACTTTTATATTAAATGTTAATGGTGTGCTGTATTATTTATTTACAAAGTCCAGCTGTTTGATCGAGTTGCGGCATGGCCTTCACCACAGATGATGCTCCCTTGAGACCAAATGACTAAGGACATCACATCACAAAAAGCAAAACGAAAGCAGTGTCAGTATAGTGACATTGCCGTAGTTATGCTCCCGTTACAGCCGAAAAGCAGACGTAGAAATATGCAGGCAGATGATTCGAAAGTGCTGTCAGACACAGACACTGTGATACAGTCGTTCTGCGGGCACTGGTTCAGCATTTGAGGACGTGACAGGTCACAGGTATGATGACAGTTTTCTGGATTGCATAGGTCAGCACCGCCGCCCAGGGATGTAGGCTTCGTGATCAGGTCTGCATGATGGAGACTGGTCACCGAGGCTGTGGCCAAGGTGGATGGTACCTGTAACACAATGCCAACCAATTAAATATACCCACATGCAGTTCATGGCATTTGGGTGAAGCCAGCATCCACGTTGTACATGCGGGTTTAAGTGGCAGGTCCTAGATGCGCGACATTCATCTTTTCCAAGGGACGGAACAGTCAATTACTTCGCATTTACCTTTGTACCTTTGCACGCATCACGGTCTACCATCATACACATTGAGGAAAGCCATAGCCATCAAGCACCCAGCATGCACAGGTGAAGCAATCACGTCCAAGTATAACATGCAATGTAGGTCTTTGATAGGGCGGTGCACAGATGTCCTTCCGCCATGTGTGGCAAGATTAATGTGAAGAAGTACCAGCAATGGAATTGCCTGTTTCATTCCAAGCACTGGGCTACATTCATGAACTCAATGAAGAAACGGAGAAATGGGCGCAAAATGACCCTAGATGTCGACGCGCCCCTAAACTCCAACACACCACCACACCTGAAGAAAGGGAGAAGCAAAATGAGAAGCATGTGAAGGTACTGACCTCAACAATGTGGTTCAAGAAGAGTGGACGCAACATACAATTTGTCCAAATTTGTATGATTATGTTTGCTACTCTGGCCATGTGTTTATTTTATTAGTATGATGACGCAATCTGGGTTTTCATCATGATGCATCTATTCAGCATTTTTCATCTTTGACTATCTCAAAGTGATTTTGTTTGTCATCTGCACAAGTACTGAAAAAGTAATTTTAACCAGTCCCGTCTCGGGGGTCTTCAACTGCCTTCCTCAGGTTTTTCGTTGACAGCGGACGAACGGCGCGCGGCAGCGCGCCCAAATTTGGCATACCTTTTCCCACATCAATTTGACATGCTGATTAAAAAAAATTGGGTCAGGTCATCTAGGGTCAACGAGTTAGTCAAGGTCACCTCCTAAAACGTTGAACCAGTCGTCACGCTTTAACGGATACAAAGATTTTAATGAAACTTTTAGTGTTTGCTTATCTTTACGGATGCAACAAAACGTACGAGTTGAATTTTTCATTTTTTAGTTTTTAACTACTTATAAATTTTGCGTATTTGCCAAATTGCAGTTCAAATACAGGATTCTGGCTAAAGTAAGCATTTTTTGCAAGTCGACTTCCAACAACGTTTCTCGGTCTGCTCTACCCATTGGAAAAGGAAAACAAAAGACAACTCGAAAACTCAAAATTTTGAAATTTCAAAAAACAGTTATTTTGGGGGGCCCAAAAAAAAATAGCCCTGGTCGATTTCGCTGTCCTTTTCTCATTCCAAATAAATTTTATTTTTCATATCCCCCAAAATGAACTCCCCAGAGTAAAAAAAAAATGTATGTCATGAAAAGTCATGAAAATCTATCCCCCTGGTGATGTCACTTTTCAGGGAAATATTTTTTGGAGGGTGGACCCGGACCCTCTACTCGTGGAGCGCTTTCCGATGACACCTTTCGTTTTCGTGCGATGCTTAGTTTGGATTTTATAGGGGATCCTCAATCGCCCCCCCCAAGACTGGGTGGGAGGATTTGACAGGAAAGACGGCGCGGGTTAAGACACTGCTTTGCATATACAGTGAAGATTATGATCATGTTTCTTTGTGAAATTGAATGCAATCATTTGCAGAAAATGAGTGGTTTCATCTCTTACATGTTAAAACACATTTTATTATAAACATATATTTTTTCATGTTTAGCTTCATCTCCAATAATACCTGTTAGGCTAATTTGGGTTAGGTTATGCTGCTATTTTTAAACATATATTGTTATGTTGGTAGCTGATGTAATGGGAAATTCGCAGTCTAAGGTATGTTTGTATTTTTTATATTTTTTAATCTCATGCTTTTTAGCATGATGAAGATGAGGAAGATATGACCTCTCGGTTCCTATGCAAATGATTACTTTTAAGTCGACAGTGGTTGAAGCAATTGGCAACTTCATAGTCATTGGATTAGGTTATATGAATAATATGTAGAAAATGTGCTACAATATTAACTATTTCCTGAGTTAATAGTGGGTATGAGTAGTCTAGAGGTAAGTCGCCCATCTCACAATAAAACAAAAATTGTGGGTTTGAGTCTCACCTGTTGCTACTCTTTGCCTGCAATGAATCAGCATGAGAGATTGGCAATGCTATTTGGCTCAACAGTCATTGTGTCAAAGACCAATAATCACCACCACATGAGTTAATGCTGTAAGCACTTACGTAATGGGATGGTCCAGGCTGTGGCTCATCTATTTGCACCTTGATGATGTCCAACTGACCAGCACAGCACTGCAGCTTGTAAAGCTTTTGTGTTTTAAGAAGGAATTGATGATGCAGTATATTTCCTTCAAACAGAAATGTTGTCTGATATATTCCCACAAATACCTGCACTGGATGCTGATTGCTCCACCCACCGGGATTTTAAAAAATTGTGTGATTGAACTCAAAAGAAGGCTCAATAATTTTGTGAGGTATGGAAGTGCAGCCAGTAAACAGCTAAGCCATCATTGCTCTGATACACCTGGTTGCATGTGGCTTGACTGATGACTTTTCTGCTTCAAAATATATTGTCAAGAATTCAAATGTTACACATGAACAGAGAAATCATAGAAAAACTATAATAACGTAGCAAAATCTGACCTAGACTAAGGTAACATAGCATAATGAATATAACATGGTATTTGAAAAGACCTGGCCTTGGTTGAATGTTACAAACATGGGTAGTTCCATGTTCTGTGTCAGGAATGAATGTGGAATTAACTGTTATTCTATATTATTAATATAGTGTGTATATTAGGGTGTGTCGCCTGAACGGTTTTTCTTATGCATAGTGAAATTATCGTGCAGACGACCTAAAAAAAACCCTGTGGTCGAGACCAAATCGAAATCAAGCAATAAACAAAATATGCGACAGGCCGATAAAGAAACAAATTTGCCGGGCGCCCGGCGTTGAAGTCTCCAGTGATGGCGCTCCGTTGCGATTGGCATCTAACACCACGCGTCGGCCGCCGTCGGAGCGCCGCCGCGGCACTGTGACGAAAAAGGCGGCAGTCGGTGCTGTGGATGACTTATGAATGGACTCTGGTAATTCAAAAACAGATCAGGGGAGCCGGGATATATCTGATTGTAAAGATTAAACTTCACTGAAGGACTGATCGCTCCACTTTCCTTTGTCTGTGCTCCACCTTTCACAGTGCTACGAATCATCATTCGAATAAATTGCGTACGCACTAACGACACAAAATAGCTTCGCATGCCATACATCCCTGTTTTGTTAGTCAATCCAAGTCTCCTGTCTCCTTTTCGTTACTCAAGTTTCAAGGAAAACTGGGATTATCAGCAGTAGGGACAACCTATTAACGAGGGCGACACGAGCCGGCAGCGATCGTCGCATGGCGCGGGGGAGGGGCTGGGATGGGGCCGGAGACCGCCGGCGCACGGTAAGGGTAGAGAACACAAATAGCGAGATAGGGCAGGGGAGGGGAGGGCCGCCGAGACAAGGCAGTCGGCGGCGGAGACCCGGCGGGACGGTCCGAAAAAAGAGTGGTTTGGTGTCTGCAAGTTGTGCCCACTGCCTGTGAAGTGTGATACTGCCTGCGTCGGTGTGATCGGGGTAAGAGTTCGAACATGAAGACCCGCGCTTCCACCAAAGGACTTTTGGTTCCTTCTGAACTTAAAAAAAAACGACTGCCCACGAGAATTGACGTTCTGAATTACTTGAGTAAAGTGAATAGAGACTCATGCGTTGCGAACAAAAGGTTGAAAGAGAGGCTAGCACCCCATATAAAGTTTGTCGCGGAAAGTGTGATGAAAATGTGGTGCTGCGAAGGAATACCAATTGTTGGGAAGGCCCGAATTGAACATATGGTTCGAGAATGCCGCGATCGCTACTTGCGATACATGAAAACTGCTGGAAAGAAGTCGGCATCACCAGGTGTACGTCCGTCCGGTGATGAGTGGTTTGGAAAATTGTTTGATATAGCCCGCTGCAAATGTGCTGATATCGATAGCTGCAAATGTGCGATGGCCGACAAAGTGCCACGAATGGAGTTTCCCTTTGTCCAAGACCAGAGAGGACCTCGCCAAATGCAAATCGGCACCGCAGATATCCGTGAAACCACTCGTCGACGCGCCATGGACGAAAGGAGGCGTCTGACCGCCGAGAGTGTCACATCACCACAACCGAGACCTTCTGGAATGGCCTAGCTAGATTCTAATTCAGACCAAGATTCCGCCACAGATTCATCATCGCTCACATCTGTAGTCAATGAGTCAGAGTATATGGTGAACAGTAACACAGACGAGCTGCTAAATACGGCTCTAGCAGCAGATCGGCACGGAGTGTCCAATCGTGCGTGTGCTGCGATCATAAACGGTTTCCAAGTGGACATTGGTCGGATCACTTCTGACGATATGGACTGCATAGTGGATAGCAAAAAAGTATGGCGAGCAAGGGATCGGATTAGAAGAGAGGTAGTAGCCCAGAGCCATGAGGATCATGCAGGTCGTGTATCTGGTCTCTACTTCGACGGTAGAAAAGACGACACGCTTATGACAGCCAGTTCAAAGAAGACGGAAGAGCACATTGTGCTTGTATCCGAGCCAGACAGTGCATATTTAGGACGTTTTACCCCACAGACTGGGAAAGCGGAGGACATTTTTCAGGACCTGAACGCCGTGGCATATGAGTTTGGTGCGGATGTTTCTGTGCTTGGCTGTGACAGCACGAGATTTAATACTGGCCAAAAAGGTGGTGTTATCCGTTTGTTTGAGCTCGGACAAAAACGCCCCGTCCACTGGCTTGTGTGCCAACTTCATGCAAATGAACTTAACCTTCGTGCAGTATTTAGCCAGTTAGATGGAGCCACAACAGGACCGGGCTGCTTGGCCGGGCTGCTGCAGGCGCAGTAGAAACCTTGCCAATGGTCGATTTTGAGCCAATCGATGGCGAAAATGTTTCAGAAGTGACGCAGGAGATTCTCAGTGACCTAAGTTCAGATCAGGCTATTCTGTACAGTCTGGCGCGTAGTGTCCAGACACTACGCGTATCTCAGTATCTCAGATATAACTGCGAAAATGAAGATCGGTCCACTAAACCACTCCAGGTGGCTGACTCTGGCGTGGGGGAGTTATCCGGCTCTACATATCAACCGAACAGCCATCAGACAGTCTGAGAATGCTAGCGGAGTTCATCGTGTGCCACTATACTCCCATGTGGTTCTGCATCAAGAAGAACTGGAAATGTTCTGACGGTCCTGGCAATGCGCTGCACAGCGTGCAACTTCTCAAAAGTTTGCGACCTGAGATAGCGGCCGTGGTGCAGCCGGTAATACAGCGCAACAGCTACTGGTGTCACCCTCAGGCAGTACTGCTAGCAATGGCAGCGGGCCAAGATCAAGCCACACGGGAAAGGGCGGTCACTCAAATCCAGCAGTGTCGCAGAACTCAAGTCGATAGTGATACTGACGAAGTGCGGAAGTTCAAGCTTCCAAAAGTGAATATGGGGGCAAACAGCATCATGGAGCTGATTGATTGGTGTAATGAGGCAATAACCGAGCCGCCCTTGATGCAACAACTGTCCGATGATGACTTAATAGACATCATCGCGAGTCCTCTCGAAGTACCGCCATACCCCGTGCACAGTCAGACGGTGGAACGGATGGTGGAAGTGGTGACCGAGGCGTCTTTGAAGGTAATTGGTGAAGAGGCCCGCCACGGTTACATTGTGGCGAAGTTGAAACACAGGTCAGCAATGCCAGTGCTCAGCAGCAAAAAGGATTTCATGTCGGGTTTTCTGTCGAGCATGTAGACAAGTAGTACAGTTATAAAATGATAGTTCGTACAAAAAATGCGGCCGCTCGTACAAAAGGTGACGTCGCTGTATGCCCGTCTCCTTCGGTTGTAGTGGAACGGAGCATGATGCCGATTTCGCCTGGCCTATTTGTCATAACAATAAGATATCAGGTGTCTCAGAATGATTTAATTGGTCTTCGGTGTAAACAGACGAGGAATTTTGAAGATGTTCAAGCGTTCAAAAGTGAAAATATTAGCATTATACGCCGATAGATCTACTGATTGAAAATGGAACGAACAAGCGACGTAAAGTGAACCTTTCTTTCATGCGTCAGATATCCAGGCAACTTATTAAGCGACTGGTGCTTATCAAAAGCCTTTTACCCCACTAAACACTTTCATTGAGTTTTATTCATGAGCTTCATCACCAGAATCCATTCATCAGTCATCCACAGCACCGACTGCCGCCTTTTTCGTCACAGCTCCGCGGCGGCGCTCCGACGGTGGTCGGACGCGTGGTGTTAGATGCCAATCGCAACGGAGCGCCATCACTGGGGACTTCAACGCCGGGCGCCCGGCAAATTTGTTTCTTTATCGCCCTGTCGCATATTTTGTTTATTGTTTGATTTCGATTTGGTTTCGACCACAAGTTTTTTTTAGGTGATCTGCACGATAATTTCACTAAGCATAGTGCAATTTCCAAAAAAAGGTCCTTCGTGACACACCCTAGTGTATATATATGTATGTATATATATATATATATATATATATATATATATATATATATATATATATATAATATATATATACATATATATATATATATATATATATATATATGCATGTATGTATATTTATATATGTAATATGTATGTATATATATGTGTGTGTAGGGTTTTCTATGAGAATAGTAGGGGTTCCTGAGAACTATCAGTGGTCCCAAAGGTCCAGCTGATAGTTGTGACACTGATAACAGTAAACGGACCAGAAACTCTCGGGCGGCACGTGGATGTTTGCGACCACCGACCGATACTGGCGATATCTATCAGACGATTGGATAACTAATCCCGGACAGGTGATGCAAAGGACACCCCATCGAAAAAGCTTGGAGGGATGTGGAAATATAGCTGTATCGGCCTTCTATCACGCGTCGTTTGAAAAATGAGTGCGCATTCGGCGCCAGCTGGTGTCGCATACTCCAGTAGCCACCATCCCTTTGGCCGCCGTATAGAACCATGAAACTAGTGACCAAATAACCTGTGCCGACTAATTTATGGAAGCTGAGTGTCAGGAGAGCCGGCAGAGAATAAGGGAGAGCACCTGCCCCCTCTCCTTCTAACCGTATATGCCTCAGACTCGTCTGGGGCAGGCCAATTATGTTCCGATACCCCCATGTCAATCCCCATAGGCTGATGATTGGCCAAAGACTGATTGGCTGATTGGCCCGGAAAGTCACATTTCCCCATGATGTATCTTCTTTCACAAACGAGGGAACCCTGAGCATGCATAGGAGCACATGATGAACACTGATAGGGCCGAGGGGTCTATCATGGCCCACGTCTCCCATGTTGACCCTCGCACGGCTGGGTGGGCGGGTAAATTCGTACATATCCATGACGTTTCATACCATAGCCAAAAATGGTTCGCACTATAGCTATGAAATTTACAGTACCTGATGTTGCATCAATTTCGCAATCACAAATATGGCCAGTTCTCGCTCTCCGTCATTTCATGTGCCCTCTTTGACAACCCAAGGCCCTTTTCAAACGCTCTGACCCTGTCCATCAGGTCAGGGGTCCTTTCTCGGCTTGGGCTCCGCAGACAGCCCGGCCCGGCCGAGTTAGAAGCTTAGTCTATAAAAAGCTTGAAATTGCCAAAGTTTGCACTCCCCAAGTGAGTATTTGTAATAAAAACGTTATATTTATTTGCGACATGCCTGACAAAATATGGTCCTTCCATTATATCAATTAAACAAAATTGACTGGCATTAAGGTCACCGGAAGTCACATGACCTGAGGTCCTTGGATAACGTCGTAGTACTTTATTACATGTGCAAATATTGTCAGACTTCTTTTGACCTTTGCGAATTAAAAAAATATCTGGATATTTATATTTTGAATGATATTTAATGTCATTATCGGCCACCGAACAGAGCCATGAAGAGTGAGTGACCTTTCAGAAATTCCCCAGGATATATATCCTGCAGCATTGACCACATCTAGGTAAAATTTGCACAGATGGAATCCAGGCATAGGATAATCCCACACAACAATTTTGGTCCAGATCTGAGAGATGAGGTTGCCGGACCCTTGTCGATCTGCGTAGAATGCCCCACCTCTTCCAAGTAAGAGATAGAATGCAAAATTATGAGGAATTTTCAACAGGAAATGGTAGTTTTCCCTACATACATGACATACAAGAGCATTATATATTATGTTTATCATGTGATAGCATGTGCTATGATATGATTCACCAGATGACATACAATAATTATAAATAAGCAAATAAATACATCATGAGCAAGTGCCTAAAACAGGTGATGCAAGCTTGTATGCTGCCTGACCAAAATGCACATATATAATTACTTACGAACGAAATCAATGCTGGCAGAAAGGAGCATGTACTGTTTGCAAGGATAGGATTGTATTTAACATTTATACCCTATAGTTAATTTTTCTTGCTAAATTATTATGACAAACCTGCATGACGTGAATACATGGCACATATCACGAACCCAAAATCTTGGTAGCCTTTCAAAATATTGAGCTATGTACTTTAGGCAAATATTTCAATATTTTGTGTCAAACAATTCCTCCTTCAGGCTGCTCCTCAGCCTCAAATCAAACATCCACAAGCCAAAACCCTTAGTTTGCAGCTTAGTTTCAGAGCTACATATGAAGGTGAAATTGAGTACATTTAAGGCACCCGTTGACCAATGTTTCAAGCCAAACAAAATCTTAAAGAGACTAAATAGCACTGATTCAGATTTTCTCGTGATTTAGAGTAAATACCTAGGCAATGTAATAGGGAATTGCATGCTTCATTTGATCCAAAATGATTTAGAAATTTTCAAAAACACACCACGCTCCATAACCGTATCTCCACCACGTCTTGGATTTAAATGTCCCCTGAAACAAAGAAATAGTGGCATATATATTTGTTTACTTTATTCCTTACCGCCACAGGGCTTCATGCAGCAGGATCACGTTTCCCTAGCTTCTCCAAAAATCGGAAATTGCTTGAAACTAAACGATGCGTTCCAAGGGTTAAAATAATGGTTTTTCATTTGGCGTGAGATGTTGAAGCTGGCACAGAAGGATCTCGAAATTTGCCATGGAATTAGTGCCAATTAAAATGCTTTTGATGTCTTTCAGACTCAAATTTGAGCCAATGGTGTAGGTACTTACGACTGTACATTTGTCATTTGCTTTGATATTCATAATTTAGGAAGAGCTATAGTCGGGACAGGGGGAAAATTACCTATGCTATAAACTGGTACCGTACACCATATCACATAGCTAATCCCTTTGCCCCGGAATTCCGTTGCTAAATGTTCGTGTATCACTATTCCTTATTAGGAGCATTAACATGATGCTTATAAGCGAGATACTGTCAGAAATGAGACAGGAAGACTTCATAGCATGCATCATGGAGCAGGATGTCGATACTTCTTGGAGATGGATGTCGATTGAGTTCAGAAAGTGGTATTGCCCACCCTATTTAACGAATAATTTATAACTGTGCGTTCCTCTCCAATGCAGGAATGTGCCGCTGGAATCAAACAATATCCTATCCAGGATTAGCATCAGCCTCCCACCGCCAGGTGGCCGTCTTTGGTCGCCGATTCCGGGGAGTTTTCTATCCGTCTACTATTGTCCGTGGTTGTGAGGAATATCGAGGGCCAGTCCCAGAGTAAGGATGTTCTTGATAACCAGAAAGACTTTGGAGAACTGGGAAGGGCCCTTCAGGGCCGAAGAGTGGTCCCTGTGAGCTACTAATGGGGTACCCATGAGGCTTTGGCGGAAACCAGAGGGGTGAACAGACCCCTTAAGAATTATGGAGGGTTACAAAAGCTGGCGATGTTTATTAGAAATTGGGAGGCCTTTCTCGAAGCTGGATGCCCTTGAAAACTAGACAGCATTTTCAAGGACTGGAAGGGGTGCGTACAATCTGGAGAAAGCCATTGCTAAATGAATGGGGTCCCTGAGAGTTCGAGAGGACTGGGCTGGGATGGCCTGGCGTTTTGTATGGGGCACCTGGGGACAAAGGGGGTTGCTATAAACTGGTGATGCTCGTGAGGAATACTTAGGTTCCTCTGGCCCCTAGGATGTCGTTAAGGGTCTGATATGCTGCCAGGGACTAGGAGGGGCCCCTAAAACCAGAATGGGGTCATTAGGACTGAAAAGGGCCACTGAATGCCAGACATCTGTTTAAAGGAGAGGATAGCCTTGAGGGTGGGACATGGCTCCCTGAGTGCTGGTCAGGATATCCCATGCTCCAAAGGGAGTGCTGGTGAGGACTATGTAGGGCTCGAGTGGCCATGGAGTGCTCCTCTGTGTATGGCCCCTCTGAGGATACCTGAGGACCTAGTGTAGCGGATAACAGATATAAGGAATTGCTTCCAATGATGTTATATAGCTAATATATTGTAGCTAATATATTGATGAATGATATAATGAAATAATGGATATGAAGATATAATGACGATATAATGAAAAGCTAATATATTGATGCTTTCATTAGATACGTGTTGATTGCCTTTGTTTTCCGTACGCTTTTCTTTTGTTGGTGGCTTTTCGTCAGCAACATAGGTTGTGTTTGTCTGGTAATTGTCAGAGTATGGACCTTGATTGCAGGTCTTGCATTAGCCATGCCACTGCGGTGTGCCATGAGTTTCCATATATTCCACACACATTCGCCTCTTAAATTCGAAGCATTGAGCGTTTTCAAAAACAATGCTTCGTATTTAGCTGATCCGATCATATGCCATTCATTGGCACCGGTGCCTGTCTGAAATGGCTGCCTGTGCGCCCGCACTGAAGACAGCTCAGAAAGTGGCGACGGCGAACACGTGTGCGCTCTCCGTCAGGCACTGTTGGACACCCCGCCGTCCTTCGAAACCCATGAGTGCAGCAAAATGCTGCCTTGAATAAGTTTCCGGTAAGTGCCCGAATACAAGCAGTTTTGCAAAAGTGAGAGACTGGGTAATATGGGACACTTCAGACGACCCCCTGGACGAAGTCCTGGATGTGCCACTATTTCAGGGAAACATAACCTATGTTTTCATAGGTGATCTGGACATTTCCACACTTGTTCGCGCGTCTTTTTGTGCAAATAGATTGCGATTCCGGACGGCATGTCCATTAGGACAGAGCTAGAAGTTCGCGTCTGTAGCACTGGGGTTGTGGTAGACTGAGGTCTATTGCACACCACATCCACTTCCCACCACGGCTTGGGTCAATGTCCGAGCTGCGCCAATTTCCCAAGCCGACTGATCCTGAACTCGGTGCTACGACCACGGTGACGGCTGTTACGACACATTAGCCATGGAGGAGCGTCGCTGGCGTCGCGTCGGTTTCTGACGGCACAAGGTGGCGGCCACCTGCCGCTCGGTGTGTGCGACACGCGGCTGTAAATAGTCGGCTGGCGCCCGTGACCGGCGGCCAAGGTCGACGTCGGTGGCGTTGCCGTCTGGCGACGCGCTCCGGCGGTGGTCAGTACTGAGTCGACGCGTGCCGTGAGTGGGACGCCCGGTGGTGTGGTCCCGTGTAGCGGCGACAGTGGTGACTCCCATTTTCACCCCGCTCCTCTGCCCTCCGTTTGACGGCGGTGTGAAGTCTGAATGAGCGTGGCGTCTGGCGGGGTGTAGCGGTGATCGCCCCCGTGCCGTTCACCGTTATATCCAGAGTTCTCACGAAAATCAGGACACCATAAACGCCCCTGCTGAGGAATAGTGAAGTAGCGAAGTGCTGTTCACAGGCGCAAGGAGGCACTGTTGCAATGCGATAGCGTGTGTCTACTACATCGACACGCCATTTTCATTTGCTGTGTACCAATAGCCTTCTATTGCTAGAAACGCTTGGAAGCCAAGTTCCTCGTGTTGCCCATTGCATGCTGCCCACCACAGCTACGCCAAACGTTTATGTTACGCCGGAGACAAGGTCTGTTTGCTTTCGCGAGATGGGCGGATCCAGCGAGAGATGATTCGGCGACACAGAAAGTAACGAAAGCAACGGTGAAGTAAGTAACGCCTCCCTCTCACCACCTACCGGCTACCGGCAGTGGACAACCCAAACAAAGAGGCCGCTAGATCGCACGAGCGTCATCGTTCTGGAGTGCCACCCCCATCGCCGACACCGCCGGGCGTGCTGCGCCACTGGCGCTGTACATCGCCAGACGCCGCGCTCAGTCGGACTTCACACCGTCGTCAAGCGGAGAGCAGAGGAGCGAGGTGGGGATGGGGTTGGGATGGCCCCATCCCAACCCCATCGCCATTTCCACCCCGCTCCTCTGCCCTCCGTTTGACGGCGGTGTGATGTCTGAGCGCGGCGTCTGGCGGGGTGTAGCGGTGATCCCCCATCCTAACCCCATCCCCACCTCACCCCGCTCCTCTGCTCCTCCGCTTGACGACGGTGTGAAGTCCGACTGAGCGCGGCGTCTGGCGATGTACAGCGCCAGTGGCGCAGCACGCCCGGCGGTGTCGGCGATGGGGTGACACTCTAGAACGGTGAGGCTCGTGCGATCTAGCGGCCTCTTTGTTTGGGTTGTCCACTGCCGGTAGCCGGTAGGTGGTGAGTGGGAGGCGTTACTTACTCTACCGTTGCTTTCGTTACTTTCTGTGTCGCCGAATCGATCTCTCGCTGGAGCCGCCCATCTCGCGAAAGCAAACAGACCTTGTCTCCGGCGTAACATAAACGTTTGGCGTAGCTGTGGTGGGCAGCGTGCAATGGGCAACACGAGGAACTTGGCTTCCAAGCGTTTCTAGCAATAGAAGGCTATTGGTACACAGCAAATGAAAATGGCGTGTCGATGTAGTAGACACACGCTATCGCATTGCAACAGTGCCTCCTTGCCCCTGTGAACAGCACTTCGCTACGTCACTATTCCTCAGCAGGGGCGTTTATGGTGTCCTGATTTTCGTGAGAACTCTGGATATAACGGTGATTAGGGAGTCTAAATCTCTCTTTTTTTCTCTTATATGTTCCTTTATATACTCTTAGTAGAGCCAATGGGGTCCGGCTGGTCCCTGCGGCTCTAATTTAGTCTGAGCTCTTGATGACTGTATGACTGCTGAGTTCAGCTCTTGCAGCTGCTCAGCAATTTGTGAGTATGGCCACTTTCATCTTACCCAACAGCAGTTTTCTACACAGCAAAACGAGACATGCTTAGTGAGTCATTTACAACGCATGAACTCAATTTTGGGTATGCGGACATAAGTCACTTTGGTGTGGAGTATTTCCATGCAACTCCCATAAGAGCTAGGTTAAGCCCATCCAAGGCAGGGGTATGGAGACCCCTGCCTCCTGCTTCCCGGATTATCACGTGTATGACCCTTTAAGTCGCTATGGCTGATATTAGCATGCCTGTGTCGCTTCCTCGCCATGTTTTTATACTATAAAGTATGAATTTTCTGGACGTTCATGCAGCTGGATCCAGTAGGCTTGGTCTTGCAATTTTCGTGTGTATATATATATATATATATATATATATATATATATATATATATATATATATATAATATAAACACTGAAGAGTGAAATTGTCATGCCTGATAAAATAAAAGTTCTGCATGATTTTGTTTGACCTTCGACACGAATGACAAACTGTGTTTCACTTTCAAACTTTGTTTTAAACTCACATTTAACATTTTCGTCTTGGTTTCTAACCACAAATAGTGTATTTCGGGAAAGCTTTTGTGAATACTTTACAAGCGATAGGATTTTGCAATGCCTCCGTGATAAAATAAAGTCATATTCCAAAATATTTTTTGTATTCGTAATTGTAATTAAGTATTAAAGTACTACCAAATGAATGATGTAATTACTTGAATATAATGCATGAGATCAAATGAGTTAGATATTATCTTTTTCGAAACAATATGTCGTTAAATTCCATCAACCCTTGATTAGAAAGTGACATTAGTATGGAATGTAAGGAAACAAACCCGTATTCATCGCAACCGTGACATCTTTCATGTACTGGCATTGAAACATGAAGACCAACATCGAGAACAGGCTTGCATTGTTGAAATTCCTAAAAATATAACAAGTACGTTGGTACCCAGCACCTGGACACATTCGGCCATATATTAAGCATTTATTGACTAATAATATTGATATATATTTATATTTATTGACTAACAATATGGCCATATATTGGCTGACAATAGTCTCCATCAAAACTCACATAGCCTGTAATGTGTGTTATCACAAACGGTGCATTGGACACGATTGTTTACCATCAACAACCTTCGTGAATTACAAATGATGTAATGACACATTTTCCATAGTTTGTGGTTAACAAACTATGTACCATGTGTTTGTAGTTTTGTTAGCCATGATCCTAGTGCAGGGTTAAAATAATGGTTTTTCGTTAGGTGCGAGATGTCGAAACGAGCACCGTAGGATGTCATTGTCATTGAAAATGATTTTGGTGCTTCAGACTCAAAGTCGAGCTGATGGTGTAGGTTCCAAGGAGCAGGATGCCGATACTTCTCGGAGAAGGATGTCGATGGAGCGTTCATAAAGTGGTATATTCCACCCTATTTCATGGATAATATATCACTGTGTTCGTGAAATGTCATCCTTTCACGTATCAACACAAACTATGTATTAAAACGAATTCGGTGTGAATGCACGTCTTGATTTTAGTGAAATTGGCCTGTGATAGTTGTAAATCGACTGAAGTTGGCCTGGATGCGATACCAGGGAGGGGTGGTGGGTCCATACCCTGCGCTGGAAGCAAGTCTGGTATTGGACCTATTACGTACCTTATATGTTCCGAGCCAGAAATGTATTGCAAACCCTCCAGCCTGAGGAACGATCTCCACCAATGGTAATGATATGCGAAACCTCGCGAAACGGTGATAAGATGCGAAACCTTTATCCTGGGGTCTGGTGGTGTGTATGACTTGGTGGTATGCCACCCTAATGGGGAGTATTATTTCCCCCTAAGGTTTTCCTCGGATGGTGAAAGAAAGAAAATTTGGCACCCCTTTTCCCACATAAATTTGGAATGTTGTTTCAAAGTTAGTAGGTCAGGTCATCTAGGGTCAACTAGCTAGTCAAGGTCAGGCGAGGTCACCTTGTTCAACCAGTTGTAACGATTTAACGGATAAGGATGTTTTAATGTAACTTTCATCGTTTGACTATCCTTAGAGACGGAACAGAACGCACGACAGGATTTTTTTTCCGTTTTTGATTACCTATGAGAGCAAGTTGAATTCGAGTAACGTTTTTCGGTCCGTTCTACCCGCTGGAAAAAGAAAATGGAAAACTCAACCTTAAAGTTTCAACCGAAAAAAATGAGTTGGGTGGGCAAAAGTGTTATGACCATGGTCTGTTTCGTCTTCCCATTCCGAGTACATTTTGTTATTCAAGTCTCCCACAATGAACCCCCAGGGGGGTTGGGATGTATCAATTCCCCCCTCCGAGACGGTGTGTGAGGAAAAGACTGGAAAGACGGCGAGGGTTAATGCGTCCTCTGATCACCACAAATCTGATCACCTCTGATCACCACTAGCTGCTATGTCATGAAAGAACCAGTACCTAGTCCAAATTCCAATCGCAGGCGATAGTACCCATCACAACCTCAACTATTACACCATAATCCATCGTAGCCTTTTATGTTCTCCGAACAGCTATAATCAAGCCGCCAAGATGGATGTTGAACCTGAAACCATGTTCTATGATGAAAACGGAAACATACAAAAAGGCGGAAGCGACTGCATTAGGTGAGTGTTTTAGACAGAGGTTACGTTTATTTAAGCGTTGCTACTGTTGTCCCTATAGTGGGAAATGCCCGTGGCCTGGACTCTGTGGGGAGATCAACGTCTGTCGTGTACATTTCACGGCGTCTGTGTTTTTTTTTTAAAGAAGCCCCTCCTATGACACGCTCCCACTGCCGGCTGTGACTCGGCGTTTGTATTCTCAAGTCGGTCACGGGAGTTGTGATGGTTAATGTTGGCACAAAGTGTGGATGGTACTTTCTCTTTCAAGGTTTCCCCCTCAGACGCCAATATGATTGCAGGTGAAGGCTCCCGAGAAGTATGAGCATGTCGCCGTCTACATGTGCATGCCAATTCCTGACGAACGCGTACGACGTGACCTTCCGCCTGGTATGACGCCACCTTCTCGCCTAGTACGACGCCCCGTATGACGCGACTTTCCAGACTGGTATGACGCCACGTATGACGTGACTTTCCAGACTAGTATGACGCGACCTTTTCACCTGGTACGGTGCCTCGTATGACGTGACCTCGCCTGGTACGACGCGACCTTCCTGGTACGGCGCCTCACATGACGTGACCCTCCGTCCTGACACGGCGCCTGGTATGACGCGGCCTTGCCGCCTGGTGCGGAGTCTGGTGTTACGTAACCTTTCCATCCTGGTACGGTGCATGGTAGGGCGTGACGTTCCCGCCAGACCCGGTCAACAACCGACCAGCCACACGATGGCGTTTATCCTCTTGATATGTCTATGGACCGTTGAAAACGTCGTCTCACTCGGTGACCTTCGCTGTCGATGTAGAACATATTGACCATGCTGCGAGGCTTGCCTCGCATACTATGCCTGCATACTGCCTTGCATACTATGCCCACCGGGATGTGTCTGGCCGCGATATGGTACGTTGAGGGGTGGGGTATCAGTCATCGACAGAAGAACCAGGTGTTGAGAAAGTTGATGAGCTAAATGGGTCATGTCCCTGCTGTCTTTAAGGTTCCAGCGTTCATAGTCTGTATATATGGATAGTATGTATATATGGACTGGCATTGTGCCGAGGCCGCTTCAACTCCAAACTCATGAGCGGTAGTTTGGAAGCCATGCGACTGTTGTCATCTCCACCTGCAGCGGTGTGGTGTGGGCTCGTCTCCAATCCCGCAGTCGGCGGTGACGGTGGCGTGGTGTAGGCTCGTCTCCAACCCCGCAGTCGGCGGTGACAGTAGCGTGGCATGGGCTCGTCTCCAACCCCGCAGTCGGCGGTGACGGTGGCGTGGTGTGGGCTCGTCTCCAACCCCGCAGTCGGCGGTGACGGTGGCGTGGTGTGGGCTCGTCTCCAACCCCGCAGTCGGCGGTGACGGTGGCGTGGTGTAGGCTCGTCTCCAACCCCGCAGTCGGCGGTGACGGTGGCGTGGTGTAGGCTCGTCTCCAACCCCGCAGTCGGCGGTGACGGTGGCGTGGTGTAGGCTCGTCTCTAGCCCCGCAGTCGGCGGTGACGGTGGCGTGGTATAGGCTCGTCTCCAACCCCGCAGTCGGCGGTGACAGTAGCGTGGCATGGGCTCGTCTCCAACCCCGCAGTCGGCGGTGACGGTGGCGTGGTGTGGGCTCGTCTCCAACCCCGCAGTCGGCGGTGACGGTGGCGTGGTGTAGGCTCGTCTCCAGCCCCGCAGTCGGCGGTGACAGTAGCGTGGCATGGGCTCGTCTCCAACCCCGCAGTCGGCGGTGACGGTGGCGTGGTGTGGGCTCGTCTCCAACCCCGCAGTCGGCGGTGACGGTGGCGTGGTGTGGGCTCGTCTCCAACCCCGCAGTCGGCGGTGACGGTGGCGTGGTGTAGGCTCGTCTCCAACCCCGCAGTCGGCGGTGACGGTGGCGTGGTGTAGGCTCGTCTCCAACCCCGCAGTCGGCGGTGACGGTGGCGTGGTGTAGGCTCGTCTCCAGCCCCGCAGTCGGCGGTGACGGTGGCGTGGTGTGGGCTCGTCTCCAGCCCCGCAGTCGGCGGTGACGGTGGCGTGGTGTGGGCTCGTCTCCAGCCCCGCAGTCGGCGGTGACGGTGGCGTGGTGTGGGCTCGTCTCGGGCAGAGCTGGCCGTTGGCAGTCGACCCATTGATCCTGTCGTGCCGGCTATTCGTCAGCTGGCGGCCGTGAACGCGGGTCGAACTTAGAGGTGCTACCTCTGGTTGCCAGCCGGCCCACTGAAAGTGCCAATTTGACCTGGTGGTGGTGATAGCCGACCTCGTATCATTTGATGGCTGATGTCCAGTGATAATGATATGACAATCATAATCGATAGCCGTGGTTTTAGGCTGTGAACCACTTGTGTCTTGGGCTGGTGCAAGCTCCTACACCGGCATTTTCTGAGGTTGCATCACTGATTGATTGGCTGGTCGGACGTGCAAGTCAGTAGTGAGCATCAGCTGTCGAAGCCGTGCACGACCGGCTGTAGCCAGTCACGTGACCAACACCTGTCGGAACACCTGGTGGTGACACTAAGCAATTGCCCCGCTTCTATCTGTGTTCATCTGTGATAACCCACGCAGTTGATGTGTCTTGAGCCCAAATAATCGACCAATAAACGTGTGTCGTGCTCGTTGCACGAGAAATAATATCAACAGGCTGCAATTGGGATCCAACAAACACTCGCTTGCAGTTCCAAATTGCCTTTTGCTTCCTATCACGATGGTGAGCTCGCTTCGCGAATGTCAAATCAAGCCGAAATGCATAGCAAAGCTCTATGTCGCCTCTACTCCCCCTTGGCAGCGGATCAAGTTCGCCATTGACCTACCACTGGGTGATACTCGGAAGCCTGGTATTAGCGCCACTGACTCGCGCACTAAGCAGCATTAAGCAGGGTCCACTCATTCCTGGACGCCATGCTGATCTACACCGACGGATCAAAGCTCAGCAGCGGCCTAGGATGTGCTGTGCTTTTGTATGCCCCTCACGTGCCGCATCTTTCGGACTCTCTAAACATGCATCTATTTGTACAGGGGGCGAGTAGTCTAGGGGTAAGTTGCCCGTCTCGCAATCGAAAGATTGTGGGTTCTAGTCTCGCCTGTCGCTAGTCTTCGCCCGCGACCAATCGGCGTGAAAGATTGGAGACGCTACATGACTCAACGGTCGACGTCGTAAAACCAACAGCCACCATCCATTCATTTGTACGGCAGAACTGTATGCCATTCCACAAGCTCTTCGTCTTATTAACCCGCACACGTCCGGGGGAGGCAGATATCTGCCCCCCTCCGGTTTTTCCTCACGTGCCGCCAAACTAATAGGGTTAGCAAGGCGAAACCTCGCATAGCTGTTCATTGGTCTTTTCCGCATATCCTCATATATTTTTAATCCTGGGTCATCTCAGGTCAGGTCACCAGGTCAGGCGAAGTGACCCAACTACACTCGGAGTTCTAGGTGGCATAACTTCCACAAACATTGGGCGATTGATTTCAAACTTATAACATGTCATGAGCTCATCAGGGACCACAATATGTATATCGGTTTTTTCGTAGCATTGACCTTATGTCAGGTCGCTGTCATGGCTTCCCCATTATAGGGCTATGGTAAAATATACAAATGTTTCCTAGTTACATATTTGCGCTCAGAATGATCTCACAACAGTTGTGGCATGTAGATGGAAGATATGCTCAATGTTACCGTTGACATTTTTGCTCAGTGATCTAACCAAGGTCTCTGAGGTCACCTCAGATCACTACACATTTATGCGCATTACATCGCACTGCATTGATCTAGAAGGCTGAAATTACCGTCATTGTGCTTGTATCGTCAATACGTGTCGATTGATACCTTACACGACCTCCCTAGGCGTTGACCTGAGGTGATTAATTCATGACCTTGACCTGAGTTTCGGTTGACCTGACCTTAAATTACACCGCCTATTGCCGGTAACGCATTTCAAAGACTGTCCAATAGCTTTCGCAATTTGTTTGTATCCGTTACATGTCCTGAGATATGTGTCGATATCTGAGTCCCACCTGATCCGGTTGAATTTGACCTATGATGGCTCAGTGACCTGAATGTTGACCTGATCGAAAAAATGACCGAAACACTTTCGATAGAGCCCGTCACCCGCTATCCAACGCCGTTTTCCGTTTGTCGCCAGCTAGCATAGTTCCAGAGATCTTATGGGGGCAGTCATCTGCCCCCCCTGGACATGCAATGTTGGCGCGGACCGCCGGACGTGCGAGTGTTAAGCATGCCGACATAACCCATGACAGAAGCTACTTAACACTCGCCGTCCCTCTGAGTAGTCTATTGGCTCTGAAAGCTTTTCATCGTGGCCACAACATCGTGCATGACATCACGACAACCCTGGTTTATCTCCATGATGAGGAAATCAGCGCTAATTTCATATGGATCCAAAACCACGTCGGTCTGGCTATGAACGAGGCTGCTGATTTCGTTGTACAGAAGGCCGCAGACGGTACCCGCGTGACGCGCCCGGCCCTTTACCCCGTATACTTTAAGACAGCAGTGTTATCCCTTGCTGATCGAAAAACGGCAGTGCGCTTGGAGCATGAAAAGTAGTGGACTGAAGCAAGTGAAGCCGGTACTCGGAACGTCGGAGTTCTCATTTCGTACACAAAGAAGAGAGGAAGTCGCACTGGTCGTCTTTGGATCGACCACACACTAGCGACACATATGTACCTGCTGACGGTAAGTGGCCACCCTCTGTGCCCTCGCTTCCCCACTCTTTTCACAGGGTAATCTAACGAGCGTATCAGATCGTGCCGTAGTCATCTGGACCAGATGCGCCACTCGCCACTTCGTTGACTCCTTGTTACCATCAGAATCACATGGGTTTTGATATCTAAAGCTGTGGTATACTGCGCAGAATAGTCAAGAACTTGAGCGTGAACATCTCCATATTTGCCTTAGTCTGATGGCAACAAGCTGACCTTGCCTGATGATGTTCCGTTTTTTCGTGTATGTGTAAGCACAAATCTAGTAACGGGTTGAGAAGCGTACTAGTGCATCAGTGACTACCTTCAGTGTGTATTGTGGTAACAAGTCTCCAATGTGAATCAAGGCAAAGCGGATGTCTAGGCATTTACACTTAGTTAATATACATGGTTTCCTTGGGGGGGGCGTAGCTCATTTGGTAGAGGTCAGACTCTTGATCGCAAGACTTCGGTTCGAATATAGCAACCAGCGGCATTTCCGAGTCCACCCGCGACCAATCGGCGTGAGGGTATATGACGCTAGGTCATATAGCGTCATATATTCATATAGGTCATATATTCAACCGCTAGGTCATATAGCAACGCTATATGACCTAGCGGTTGAATGCGTCGTAAAAGAGCACAAGGTTCTTCTTTTTCATCCATCAGCGAAGTGGCAAGCGGTGCGTCCCGTCCTGACGACAGCGACACGACTCACACACTCCTCGCTACGTCGGCGACTCTACGTGGTCCACGCCGTCGCAGCCGTCTCACCGTGCCGGATGTCGACCCTGCCACCAACGTCACAGCACGCCCGCTTACCTCGCCCAGTCTACCCGCATGCTACCAGCCGACGAGGCTGAGTTGTGGCTGCTGTAGGTTGACTGTGCTTTCAAAGTGGCTGACCTCGCCGATGACGTCACTCGAGTTCATCTTCTGGTGGCCAACCTCCCGATGTCCGTGGACGCACAGGTCAAGGACGTGACCTGTACTCAGCCAGCCAACCTTCCTGCTCTCCGCGCGCCACTCAGAGCTCGCCTCGCCCAGTCCCGCGCTGCACGCCTTGATGCTCTGCTCCGGCATTAACACTCGCACGTCCGGCGGTTCGCGCCAACTTCGCATGTCCCGGGGGGCAGATGTCTGCCCCCCTAAGATCTCTAGAAATATGCTAGCGAGCGACAAACGGAAAACGGCGTTGGATAGCTGGTGACAGGCCCTATCGAATGGGTTTCGGTCATTTTTTCGCTCAGGTCAATATTCAGGTAACTGGGTCATTATAGGTCAAATTCGACCAGATCAGGTGGGACTCAGATATTGACACATGTATCAGGACCTGTAACAGATAGAAACAAACGGCGAACGCTATTGAACAGTCCTTGAAATGTGCTTCCAAAAATAGGCGGTGTGATTTATGGTCATGTCAACCGAAACTATGACCTCAGGTCAAGGTCTAAGTATCCTAGGGAGGGATGTAGTGTATCAATCGACATGTCTTGACGATACAAGCACAATGACGGAAATTTCAGCCTTGTAGCTCAATGCAGTGCGATGTAATGCGCATAAATCTGCCAGGGATCTCAGGTGACCTCAGATGACCTTGGTGAAGTCACTGAGCAAAAATGCCAGCGGTAACATTGAGCATAGCTTCCAACTACACGCCACAACCGTTGTGAGATCATTCCGAGAGGAAATATGTAACCAGGAAACATTTGTATATTTTACCATAGCCCTATAATAGGGGAAACCATGGCCGCGATCTAACCTCAGGTCATTGCTACGATAAAAAACGATATATATATGTTTTGGTCCCTGGTGAGATCGTGACGTGGTATAAGTTTGAAATCAACCGCCCAATTATTGTCTAAGTTATGCCACCTAGAACTCCGAGCGATGTTGGGTCACTGTCTGACCTGGTGAACTGACCTGAGATGACCCAGGATTAAAAATGTATGAGGATATGCGGAAAAGACCAATGAGCAAATATGCGAGGTTTGGCCATGCTAACCCGATTAGTATGACGGCAAATTAGGAAACACACAGGGGGCAGATATCTGCCCCCGGACGTGCGCGTGTTAACACGCGCCCTGGAGGGCCTCTGAAACTTACGCGCACTGAAGGGGCGGATTCCGCCCCCCTAAGATCTCGTCTCCCATTAAGGCTAGAGCAACGAAATTCCCAGGGTGGATGGGCACGATAGTTGACTATTGTGTGCAAATTTCGTGACATTAGGTCAATATCTTCAAGGTCAAATGAGGTCAAAATTGCAAAATTTTATGGTTGTGCGTGGCTTGGCTTCTCATTGTTATGGTTCGATGTGATTGTGTATAAATGCCCCAAGATTGTCATTAATGATGCTTTGGGCATTACTAATGATGCAATACATATGCCAGATCCGCCATTTGACCTCAGGTCACCTATATAGGAGCACTTTATCACGTCATTACCTGCTCCAGTTACCGGAACCCGGCTGTCCACCTGACTGCTCCGTTGGGCGGCTCTCACAATCGGATTCGCAAAGAAAGGAGTGAAATACATGAATGAAGTATAGAAACGCTTAAGCACAAAATGACAAACCGTAGATTTCCGGATGTGCAGGGAGTAACACGCAAAGTGACATCAATCGCATGACAGTCAATTCCGTTTATGACAACATTCCAGTTGACCAAGTTTGGTTCCATTAGCCTGTCATGATGACCTCGGCGACCTAACATGACTTTTAAATTATATAGCATAACAATATGCAGCAAACAAGTCGCTTAGTGTTGTTAAGAACACTTCCCTTTTGCCAATATACAGGAAGCGTATAAGCGCCGATTTCTGTGATCTGGTGCTGCGATTTGCTTTAAACTTTAACGGACCATAACATAAAACCTTTCGGCCGATTTTTTTTCCTTTACCCAATGCGCCGTTCATTTCTAAGCAGGTACGGAAAAAATGGCGTATATCGGCCGGTAGAATATGGAGTCGTGTACGAAAAATCGGAGGGGTGGGCGGATTTCGCCCTCTACCCATCCAGGGCATGTGTTAACCTGTCATGAACTTGACCTGACTTGACCTCGGTGACCTGACGTGACTTTGAAACAATGTAGCATAACAATATACATCAAACAAGTCGCCGGTGTTGCCAAGAACACTTCCTTTTTGCCAATATAAGGGAAGCTCATCAACGCCGATATTTGTGGTCTGGCGCTGAGAAAATTATTTGACTTTACCGACCTTTAACTCGAAGAAGTTTCGGTCAATTTTCGTTTTTCGTTCTTTAAACAACGTGCCATTCATTTCTAAGCAGGTACACAAATAATGGCGTATATCGGCCGGTAAAATCGGCAGTTATCTACGAAAAACCGGATGGATGGGCGGATTTCGCCTCCCCTCCAGGGCGCGTGTTAACAGCTCGGTGAACAGGCGCAATCCCAACTGCTGCGCAACATGTCTGGCGAGTTGACTGCGCCCGGCGAGACCCGGCAACAGACTACAGCCTGCTGCGCACTTTGTTTTTGCAGCGGCTGCCGCAGTCTGCTCGCCGCTGTCGCTCCGCTCCCAGAATCCCAGTGGCCACCTGATATCGCTCCAGTAGCCGACTGGTTCTTTGAGGCATCTCGTCCAGCCGGAGCTGCGAGCGACATCCCCGGTCTGTCCCGCTCCGCCTCCTGCCGCCGCTGTCGGTCCAGACGACCGCGGTACGCTACGGTATTGCGTACCTGGCTGCTCGGCGCTGGAGCCTGAATAGATATATTGGTGCTTGAAGTATCGAGATGACACTGCGACAAATGCTAGCAGATGACTCAGATTGTTGGGTCTGGAGGCATATTTACATTCATGCAAAAAGTAAAGCTTGGGTCATCTATCGCTCATCGAATCGCTCAGAATATGAGCTGAGACATCTCACGTACTTAGACAAATAGCGCTATGTGCGCATAGTGACCAACGCAATCGACTCACCCTAAAACAAATCCACTACCACCAGACGCTCACGGTGCCGCCACCAGCCAATACACACTCGGCTGTGGTTCCCGACAGCCGACACACACTCGGCCGGGACTCCCGACAGCCAATACACACTCGGCTGTGGTTCCCGACAGCCGACACACACTCGGCTGTGGCTCCCGAGAGCCGACACCCACTCGGCTGGGGCTCCCGACAGCCGACACACACCCGGCTGGGGCTCCCGAGAGCCGACACGCACTCGACTGTGGCTCTAGACAGCCGACACGCACTCGGCTGTGGCTCCCGACAGCCGACACACACTCGGCTGTAGCTCTAGACAGCCGACACACACTCGGCTGTGGCTCCCGAGAGCCGACACCCACTCGGCTGGGGCTCCCGACAGCCGACACACACCCGGCTGGGGCTCCCGACAGCCGACACCCACTCGGCTGGGGCTCCCGACAGCCGACACACACCCGGCTGGGGCTCCCGAGAGCCGACACGCACTCGACTGTGGCTCTAGACAGCCGACACGCACTCGGCTGTGGCTCCCGACAGCCGACACACACTCGGCTGTAGCTCTAGACAGCCGACACACACTTGGGTGTGACTCCCGACAGCCGACACACACTCGGCTGGGACTCCCGACAGCCAATACAAGTTGTCCACAGTGGATGTATATGCCACCGAGATTATCTGGCCCAGGCGCTCCCCGTATATCTGGTTTCCTGGCTTGGACTGTGCTCTATCTCCCTGCCGAGGTGTGGGTGTTCATCTAACCACACTATCTATGTATAGATGTCGGTCTGTTGTGTCACACAGGCGCGGCCGTTGGTGTTGCCAAGTGTGGTCGCCGATGTCGCCAGATGTGGACGGCGGCTGCTTGGGCTGACCGCGCATGGACCGACGGTGATGGTTTTCTCTCTGTTGTTTCAGCATGAGCATGCCCCAATACAGCGTTCACGTGGGGGCCGCGCGACAGCACTGGGTTTGATGCCCCCCATGCCGCCAGAACTGTATCTTGTAACGAAGAGGGCAGCGGCGTGGGGAAAACTTCAGAGCCCTTTCTGCCAAATCAACTGGTAAGTTGACCTGTTCTCCTTTTCCGTTCGATTTTAAATAGCCATATGTCGACAACTGGTAGAGGAAAATTGAATTACAATTCGTATTCCTCATAGGTGTACCTTTTCTCCATGTCTTCCCTAATATTTTATGCTTTTATGTTTGTTATGGGTGATAGACAGAGTCGAACGCGTCCGCAAATACAAATCCACCACCACCATCTTCTAGACAACCACCACCACATCTACTCATCTGCTCTCCGGTTGTCATCTCTTCTCGCTTGACTCCTCCAAAACAACCTGCAACATCTCTACTCGCCGGCGCTCCTTCATACTCTGCCCTCCACCTGCATATACACCCACAAACCAAGCAGAGCACATCATACATACATGCGTACATACATGCATGCACACATGCTGCCCTCCACCTGCATATACGTAAACACACACACACACACACACACACACACACACACACACACACACACACACACACACACACACACACACACACACACACAAATAGATACACACAAATAGATACACACAAATAGATACACACAAATAGATACACACAAATATATACACACAAATATATACACACAAATACATATAATTGCATGTGCACATACATATAATTGCATGTGCACATACATACACACACACATGCATGCACATACATACATACGCACACATACGCACACATACATACACGTACATACGCACACATACACGCACAAATACATACACGCGTACACATATACACATACATACACACGTACATATATACATACACACATACACATACATACATATATATGCACATACATACACACACATACACATACATACATATACATACATACATACACATACATACATATACATACATACATACACATACATACATATACATACACACATACACATACATACATACATATACACATATATACATATACATATACATACACATATATATATACATACACATACACGCCAGCAAAAGCCGCCTCACACACACTCCAACAACAGCTTAAATCACCGTATATTGTTAGAAACAATTGTTCGATAGGACCAGATGCGACACCAACCGGTTTAGCGTAGCTCTTTCTGAATGTGACGCATGTACCGAATGGCGCTTTGTTGCTGCTCAAGTAAAACAGCAACAGCAACAAAAGCAGCCCACCCTCTGCACCCAATACCCCCAATCGGCATTGTCCGGGCTGGCACCTGATCTCTACTCCGTCATATACTGCCTGTCAGCGTCTCTCAAACTCAGGACCGACATTTGAACTCATCTACTCGTCTACTATGCTCAAGACAACATTCAACATCTTTCCCCGCGGACACTTCAAGTCAACTCTCATCATCCTTTCTTGGCTACTATCCTCAGCTCGGTACTCCTTGCTGAACCACTTGGCTTATTGATTGATTAGTTGGGCTTAAGAGCGTATCAACTGCTACTGGTGATATAGCGGCCGCTACACAACTGCATACAAACACTCACCACAGACAACAAGACGGTATGCAAAGATTACTCGTCATAGCACACAGCAACAACCGTATCACCTACACAACTGCACACAGACACTCGTCAGACACAAGACGGCATGCAAAGATCACTCGTCACGGCAACAACCTTGTCACCTACACAGCTGCACACAAACACTCGTCACAGACACAAGACGGCATGCAAAGATCACTCATCACAGTACACAACAACAACCTTGTCACCTACGCGGCGGCAGGCTGGTCAAATCCAAGAACTACAACAACGGCAAACATTTGTCTGTGACGTTGTCGTCGTCGCGACTGTTGGTTATACTGTTCTATCTCCCGTTCTTGTTCTCGTTCTCGTTATACTGTTCTAAATGTCTATCTCTCGTTCCGGCAAATATCAAGATGCGTCTCAGCAACGAAGTAGACCGTAACGCACCACAGCCAAGTGGCGATGCACCAGTGGCCACAATGCTTGTCATTGGAGGTGTTCATTGTCCATAAAAAGGGACACCAGAAATACGCCAGACACCGACACGGGAGGAACCGGGGGACACATGAGGGGACACGTGAGGGACACAGACCTCACGATCACGGGAGGGGGGCTGGGCGCTAAATGACCAACCATGGTCGATGCGCCCTAAAACCACAATCACACACACACGATCACGGGAGGGAAGGGGGAATGACAGCACCTGGTGCTTGAAACATACAATAGCTGCGTTCCCTGGTGCCTGATCAGCCCGTCAGCTAAAACCGCACAGCACCCAGCAGAAAGCAAGTTGACAAAGCGACTATATTATATTGGCCGCCAGAATGTCGCCACAGCTTCAGTGTTCATTATCAGCCACACGTGGCGCGATCGCAAGTTCGGTGCTCATCAGTCACACATGAAGGTGACATGGACTTGGCATTTGTCCGACCAGTGGTGGATCCAATCCCATCCTACTTGTGCAAGTGGGCTTTATAAGGGTCTCTAGTTTTCTCCGTGACATCTGCGGATATAATGTGCGTGGTTTCCCGTGACCGTGTGCTGGTCTTATCAGTGACCTATGCGTTCACTTTTTTTATAATATGCGCCTTTTCGATTTTTCTCATGGGAAATATATCATGCTAGCCTTTTACCGGGACTAACAGTAGCTAGCACGGCACTCGGAATAGCTGGGATTTAATTTTGGAATATTTTGAATGTCGATACACTCGCGCGAATAGATGTATGCGCCGTTATGCCCATACAGATAGATGCGTGCGTCGATACTAGGATACACATAGATGTGTGCGCCAATACTCGCGTAAAGATGTGTGCGCAGATACTAGCATTCAGATAGGTGTGCGCGCCGATTTTCGCGTACAAATAGGTGTGTGCTTGAAGTGTATCAAGTGTTGTCTGATGTATGACCAATGTCTATTACTCCATCAAATGTGAAAATTTTCCGACCCACTACTGCGCAGTGTCTCATGTTCTGTTTGGCAAGCATGCTGCCCTCTTCGCGTCGTTGCACGCCGGCAGCGTGCTGATAGCTGCGGTCGTCTGATCTGCGGCGTGTGTGTAGCTGACCGTGCCGCTGACCAGTGCAGCCGGCGCCGGCCGCCGACACCAGTCCAGCCCAGTCGACCTGTCCAATCGACGGTCGGAAGCCGTGACGCGGCCGTCCGGTCTGTTGCAGGACAATGAATTGGCCAACATCGACGACGAACAGCCGGTCAGTCTCAGCATCACCATGAGTCTGACGACGGCGCTGGACGCTCGCTGGCACACCGTCCTCTGGCGGCAGCGTCTCTACGTGCAGGTGCCTGATGGCCTCCTGCCCGACGGCTCCAAGGAGGGGTACGTTACCCTATTGTCAGCCAACCAGGCGACACACGTCACAGTCCGTGCCATCCCCTCCAAGGAGAACGTCGTCATATCGTCAACTCACCATAAGCCACACGTCACAGTCCGTGCCATTCCCTCCAAGGAGGGGTACGTCTTTCTGTCGTCAGCCAACCATACCAAACACGTCACAGTCACTTAGAGAGAACTGCTTTAAATCGCTCAACCTGCTCAAATGTATTTCTTGAACCTCATACCGTCCGGATCGTAAAACACTCGTGATGCTGTACCGGTCCTTGCTCCGATCCAAGCTGTATTATGCATGCTATGTGCAAGACAGCGTCTGCACTACCAATAAGCGTGTCCTTGACACGGGGCATCATGCTGCACTGCGCATCATTACCGGAGCGCTCAGAACCTCACCAATCGTTAGTTTGCTGGCAGAAGCCAACGAACCACCACTGATACTAAGACGGGAAGTGCTTAGCATGCGGTACGCGTGCAAGTTGCGCAAGTTTACCACCCACCCCACGTACGCGGCGGTGTTCTCGCGACACATGTTGACACTGTTCCGTAGTAGGCAACGCGGGACGTCCTTGCCTTCCTGTGTACGTATCCGTAAGCTCCTGCGGGAGAGCAGAGCGAGAGTATCCCATGTGGCGCGCGTGGACAGCCATTGATACCCCCGTGGCATCTGGTGTCTCCTGCAGTTGACCTGACACTCGCAGCGATGCCTAAGTGCAATGTTTCTCCTGAGCTGTTTCGAATGAAAACTTTGGAGCATTTAGAAACGTTTGAAGGATGCACTCGCATTTTCACAAATGTGTCCAAGGGTGACTGTGGAGTAGGAGCTGCGTTTCTGTGCGGTTCTTCTGTCAGATGTTTTACTTTGCCTAGATATGCCTCGGCGTACAGTTCGGATCTCGTTGCGAACATCGAGGCGCTTTCCTACGTAGAGATCTCACGGGACGTCAATAATGTCATTTTATTCGATTCCCTCAGTAGCCTTCTAGCACTGACTGGATTCTGCTCATCTGACCCATTCCTCCTTGATATTTTGATTCGTTTGACTACTATACATCAAGATGGGAAGAGTGTTCTTTTGTGCTGGATCCCCAGCCATGTGGGAGTACCTGGAAATGAAAGCGCCGATTCTGCGGCGAAGTGGGCATCCTGGAGACCGCGAACACGTGCATTTCCACTGCCAGTCAGAGACTATCTCCCAGGAATATCATCAATGATATATTAACACCAAATGGTAGACGACCTGGAGCGCACAAACCAATCAGTCTGTCGATGACTGGTACTGTTCCATAATTATATATTGTTTACATGCAGACTTCCCTGCATGTTGAAATTGAAGTTGAAAATATTGATTTTTCGTGAACATCGAGGAGTTCATCTAACATGAAAGGTCAACCAGTAGGCGAAAGTGTAAATTTGAACATTAATCTCGAGATGTCAAGAGGAGCAACGCGTCGTCTTTTCTTCATGTCGAAAAAACGATTCGTTTGGAGTTCTACGGGGTCGTAACAGCATCCACCTGCGCCCGAAATGTGCAAGAAGACGTGCGTGCATGGGCGGGGTTAATATATTTCATACCTACTGATCCATGCAGACTGTTCTTTTTACCATTGTTTGAAAGAGACCTTTGAGAAACTCGTCATTGCCACTCGATAATGCACCACTTCCACTGTCAGTAGCTCAATCTCAATTGCGGCGTCCATCATACCGAAGCTCGGTCGCCAGTCCAGTTGGCGACGGTTGGTCCGACGTAGTCTCGTTTGTTGGTAATATCCTCCCGAACATGTAATCATTCGTCTGGCCTGGCTTTAGATCGGTATTCGCTGAGTAAACTTGCCGACTTAACCACGCGGCGAGCACGCGCCACGGTCTGAAGGACGCCTCACTGATGCCACACGACACGTAGCTGTCACGAGGCTACCACACCCTGCACGGGTACAACAAGACCACCATACACTACACGGGTACAACAAGGCCATCACACACTACACGGGCACAATACGGCCACCACGCACTACACGGGTACAACAAGGCCACCACACACTACGTGGGTACAACACGGCCACCACACACTGCACGTGTGTGGTGGCCGTGTGTATCACGGGTGCCTATCAGAGTCTGATTTTCGATTATCATATCATACCTCGGTTCAACATTGCAGTTCCTGACACTGAAAAACAACGGATCTTCTTGGAGATCGACATAGCTGAGAATGGCAGAGCAGGTGGTTTATCCTCGAGCGTATTTCAGCCCGAATTGTTCCCAGTACATGTCGCGATAGCTATTTAACTTACCACACGCACCGGAGTTTAGCAGAATACGTCCACCCGCGCTATATTCGATGGTATGTCGTAAACCAGCCCGGCCATTATATTGAAATATCGTAACTGCGTTGCAACTTCATCAGCGCATCCTGTTCCAAACAGAAATGATTGTATTGATCCATTGGAAATATA
Organism: Imbricaverruca yamaguchii; assembly: GCA_034440575.1. NCBI lineage: Eukaryota > Metazoa > Arthropoda > Thecostraca > Neoverrucidae > Imbricaverruca > Imbricaverruca yamaguchii. The sequence goes on along the minus strand of JAOTOL010001506.1, from coordinate 43,916 downwards.
GGAACTGCTAGGATGCAAATTCTACCGAGCGATCTTGCAAGCCGCCAAGTTTGCGTCAGCGCAGCTTGCCGGTCGAGCTGGGCGCCACTCGTCTCCAAAGGCATGGACCTACGCTCATCAAATTTATACTGCAGAAAATTCACTACAGCCGTAATCTCTGATTCAGATTGTGTTTCTATCTTCAGCGGATTCAGCCTTAAGAATGGGCCGAATCCGCTGCCGCTTAGAAGCCCCCCCACCACCACCACCACCACCACCACCACCACCACCACCACCACCACCACCACCACCACCACCACCACCACCACCACCACCACCACCCACTCTTACGGTGTGCGGGTTAAGATGCCGTTATTTGCTGCACCACATTAGGGGTCGAGTGTCTGGTGCGGCAGCGCAGTTGCTGCCAACACCGCAGCTCTGTTGTGGCCGCGGGGCTGGGCGGAGGTCACCGCCCGTCCCCCACAGAGACTGCCAGTGGGCCGCACAGTGTCTCCACTTGTGCGCCCTAGCGTGGCGTGCAGGACGAGAGAGACAGACAAACAGACAGACATACACAGGCGGGCGGAGGGGCGTTCTGACTGACTGACTGACTGACTGACTGACTGACTGACTGACTGACTGACTGGCCGGCCGGCCGGCCGGCCGGCCGACCGACCGACCGACCGACCGACCGACCGACCGACCGACCGACCGACCGACCGACCGACCGACCGACCGACACACGGAATCAGCCTTTGTGGGGGCCCGGTCGGTGCCCCCGCCCAGCCCCGCGTCCACAGCCGAGCTGCGGCGTTGGCAGGCCGCTGCGCCGCCAGGTGACACGACCTCCGAGTCGGCCGAGTCAGCGCGCCCCGCCCGCTGTTGCTGTGTGACCGCACTGCGTCACATGGCTGCCGCCTGACCGCACGGCGCCCGACTGCTTACCACGTGACCTGCATGTGGTTGGCGCCGACACTGGCCGGTCGGTTAGTTATTTAGGTTCAAAGGGCGCACCGACTGCAATGGTCATATAGCACCCACACACTGGCCTGTCATCACGCGCGCAAATTCAATGATAGGAAGCGGTGTCATAGACGGGAACAAATCGCTTGTTTATATGCACAACCCATTTCCGACGGCCGGTTTTCATCGACACGGTGATGTATTCGTATTCACCAGGGAACCAGAGAGACTGCATGGGGAGGGAGGGGGCATGTTTACCGCAATGTTTTCAATTAATCGCAGCGTCTAGTTCATGCGATCCAACTGTATGCTTGTCCATGTTAGGTCCCCTACATTCCAGAGAAAGAGAAGGCACACCCACGCATCGTATGTGTACCTCATTTTCCAAAGCAGAAACATACTCACTTGAAGCTTGAAGCAAATCTCACGCTGCATGACCGACTTAGTCGATGTGCGCCTAAACTCCAAGCT
>JAOTOL010001506.1:0-37500 GCA_034440575.1 Imbricaverruca yamaguchii | reverse complement strand
AAGTGGAGCCACTACTAGATCGTTTACGCTGCCTCCTCACGCATCAGTCTTCACGGCGGAACTCATGGCAATCACGAAAGCCCTATGCCTCATAGTAGTATGGAACGACGTGAACCATGTCATACTTTCAGATTCTTTAAGTAGCATCCGCGCGATCAAGACGTTTTATCCACATGACACCATCGTGTAGGACGTTTTATTGCGCCTAACCTCAAGCGAATTGGAAGAAATATAACATTCTGTCGGATACCCAGTCACGTCGGAATAGCGGGGAACGAATTGACCGACCAATCAGCAAAACGTGCTGCCCAGAACTAATACACCCGTGTGCTGCCTCTCCCCGAAGCACACCTCAGCTAGACAATTCATGTTTTTTCCAGAACAAGTGGCAACAGCTATAGGACTCAGCTGGCCAAAACAAACTGAGAGCTATCAAGCTAAGGTTGGGGTGGTGGGAGTCATCGTCGAGAACTTCACGAAAGGAGGAGGTGATGCTTGCCAGGATGCGAGTGGGACACACCTATGCCACCCACGACTACTTACTCTGGAATGAATACAGGCCCATGTGTACCCGCTGGGATATCGCACTAACAGTGAGACATGTTATTCTGGTGTGCCCTCGCTTCTCAGCCCAACGCCGACGATACTTTGGAAGCGGCGTGTCCATGCTGACCATGACAACTATTCTTGGTGATGGGTCACGTGTGGTTCAGAACGGACGGCTGTTTGAGTTTCTCTTACAAGTACGATTTGCTGCCATATATCCAGGGAGGTAAAGATATTGCACTGGTTTGAGTATAGTTAGTGCAACTTACACGTGAAAGCAGTGGCGTCGCCACGAAATTCCTCCAGGGGGGGGCAAGATCGAAAGGGGGCCTCCTGCTCCCCGAAAAGGGGCCTCCTATTGTTTTAGGTCCTTTCATTTCATATTAATGTATATTTCATATTAATGTACTGTTTGTTCTTGGCATGGTGGATTATTTACTCAACACGCAATAGTAATAATCATTATTTTTCGCTGAAAACTGGGCCATACTAGGGTATAAATAAGTAATATGTGGATAAATACCGAAGTGTCAAAAACAACCAACATCTCAATGCTTTCTCTCACAAAAGAGTCTTCCCGCTGACCTCTAGATTGCAGCGAGGCTGATGCTAAGCTTACCTTACAGATATCTCGCATTGATCAACCCACTTTTATGTCCCCCAAGAATAACTGAATATAGTTTGATTCATCACTACTGTTATTTATTGCACCCGCTTGATGCCCTAAGCAAAGCTTAAGCGATCATTATCAGTCCCAGGACGATAATTTCGCGAAGGTGAAAACAAGAAGTGCGTTGCATTGGTTTTCCGATTGGAATCATAGGAATTTTCGATTTTTTTCTAACATTTGGAGCTGGCTGCAAGGAACCTGTCAAACAAGATAAAATAACAACTTCTTGGCGGATAAATTCACGCGCCTGGGATTTCGACCGCTATTTTGTCACAGGGGCCCTATCAAAATGAAACGATTAGTGATCAACTGAATTGTCCTGTGGAGGGGCCTAATCTACCACTATCCTTCCTGATTCGTCGGATTTCAACCATAACTCCCCCACCCAATTATACGGTTTTATTTTGGTATCCCTTGAAAAATAAACTCACATTGCTGAAACTACACCTATTCCACAACAACCGGATCGGTATCCGAAAATGTCAAGCTGGAGCCCTCCAAAATTAGGAGGGATTCCCCAAAAATCAATGTCAGAGTCGGTACAGTGGCTCTGGAGCACAGAACACATTACCAGATGTCTTCACAAATTGTGTACGCCACCGAAAAACATACCGAATCTCGAAAAATCGAGATGTGATACAAATACATGGCGCCGGGGTCTCTAAATGTCGGGCCGGAATTCGGAATTTTGAAAAAGAACAAGTCAGAAACGATCCACAAAAATCGCATTGAGCCCAGAAAACTGGCGTTGGGTACCTGGAACCACACGCCTGGGAGAGATAAGTCAGGCTGGGACAGATAAAAATCGCTCCGAAGCCCCAAAACCGAACTAGGGCCCACAAGTGTGCGTTAGAAGCCGCACAGCGGGACCCCAAGAGCACAACGAGGGCCGAAAATACAACTGACGCTCCAAAGCACACAATCTCCCAAAAGTTGACAGGGTCTTAAAACATGCGTTGCAGACCTAAATAAACATACATGGAGCTCTGAAGCTCATACATGGAGCTCTAAAAAGTACACTGGAAGCTCTTAAGGCACGCAGAGACCATGCTAACACACAAGGGTCTGAAAAAGTGGCTGGAACCACAAAAGGCAAAATGGTTCTAAATCGAACAAAAGGACCAGGGGCTAAATAAGCACATCGGGATCTTCGAAAACGCTCTGACACGTAAAAATCTTATTGGTGCGTCAAAACGACAAACGAGCAGGAGTTTAGAAAATGTATTAAACCCCTAACTTGCATTTAAAATATATTTACCCATCACTTTGAGATGTAAAATTTCACAATTTCACGCATTCCAGTTCATATCCTCCGGTCGCCACGACGCCAAAGTCAGTGCACGTGCGCGCATTCGGCGCATTCGCAACACTTTGTGCGATGCTACGGTTTCTGCTAGGCCTTCTGCGTTTTGCTAATTACTGTCACATGATAAGCTTGCGCCATATTTTACGTGCTGCAATGCTTAGTATGGGCGCTCGCTGCGAAAAGTCCAGTAATTAAATCCGATCATTAATTTCCTACCTCCCACATATTGTGGTAGTTATGAAATGCAGATTCCATTCAGCTTTGACGCATCTGATATCTTTGCTTTTTTCCTCTCAGAATGGCTGTCGAACCGAGGCCCTTCCTCAGTGTTCTTCGTTGGACAAGCTGCGTCTTTCTGCGCAGCGGCCTAATCCGTTTTCGAAACCCGTCCTCGTTTCAGTGTGTTGTTGCTTTTTTGGGCACCGACGATTTATTTTATGTGTCAGGGCGTTTTCGAAGATCCCGATGTCTTCATTTAACGCCCGGTGCTTTTGTTCGTTTTGGAACCATGTCGCCATTTGCGGCCCAGCCTCTTTTCAGGCCCTGGTGCGTCCTTATGACCTCTGTGTGCCATAAGATCTTATGCATTTTTTAGAGGTCCAGGTATGTTAAGGCCCTGTCGCTTTTTGGGAGACTATGTACGTTTTGGAGGGCCAGTTGTATTGTCGGCACCCGTTATGCTCTTAGGTTCCTGTTGTGTTTTTGGGGGCTTCTGACGCACATGTGTGGTGCTCCAGTACGATGTTGTGGCATCGGTGTGGTGCTTCTTAGTCCCAGCGCGATTCATCGCACCCAGGCGCGTGGTTCCGGGGACCCAACTCCAGTTTTCTGGGCTCAACGATATTTTTTGTGGATTTTTTGTTGTTGTGACTTCTGAATCCCGGTCTGACTTTTCGAGTCCCTGGCGCCACGTTTTTGCATCTCATCTCGATTTTTTAAGATACGGTATGTTTTCTTTGCCATACGCAATTTGTGAATGCATCTGGTTGCATGTTTGGCGCTCCAGAGCCATGTTCTTGAACAGGACATTTATTTTATTATACATTCTTATTTTGGAAGGCTCCAGCTTGATTTTTTTCGGATACCGATCTGGTTTGTTTGGTCACGCTGTTCTTACGTGTGGGCCTAAACGCCAATTTTGTGGAGCTTCGACGGGACTACCGATGGGAATTGTGGGTCCCGAGCGCGATATTTTTGGGGACAGATTTTAGTTTGTGGGAAGCGTTGTACTTAGCTGTTGCCCCAACGCGATTTTGGTGGTTCCTATTGCAAGTTTTCGAGCCTCAGAACGAGTTTTTGGGGGCCCGAAGTACGTATTTGGAGACCCCTGCGCGAATTATTAGCTGCTTCGACACTTTTTTTGGGTCTAAAACGTTTTAGGGATTTTGGCATCATTGTTGGGCCCCAGAGTTGGAGTGTTCTTTTGTGTTTTTGTGTGTTTTTGTGAGTGCTTTTCAGAGTTGGACCCATGTCCTGAGTGTTTTTCGTTGCTCTGTCTTCATTTGTTTTGGTCCCATTGAGACTGTTGTGGAGTGGTACGACCCGTCGTTCCACTATATTTATTTTCATGGTCCGGTCGTACATTTTCGGTACACCCAGGCTCAGCGTGATTTTCAGGTTCCCCGGCCGGATTGTTTTGGTCCATGCCGTAAATGTGAAACACCCCGGGACGACTTTCACCATCTCTTAGGGGTTTCTTGCAAATTATAGGCCTCATCTCGCGCCATAAGTATCTAGTCCCATTTCCTGAAGACTACCGGTTTTCAACGTCTTATGTCCTACCCTCCTCTATATTCAATGTCTTCCTCTCTCGTCTTGAAGGGCCTTCTCTTACATCCTTGGGCCCTTTACCATGGTATGGGGCTTCTTCTCATGTCCCAGGAACATTATCTGCCAAATTAGGGGCCTCCTGCAACACTTCGTGGGCCTCCTTAATCCTAGCAAAGCCTTACCAGTCTTGCGGGAATCTTCAATTTTGGAAACCTCACTTCACACCTGTTACCACACCCATCTTAAGGGCCTCCTCTCATTTTCTTGGAAAGCTTTCTGGTCTTCGGGGCCTCATTCAGTCCTGTAGACATACTCCTTTTTGGGTGACTCGTCTCGAGTCTGGCAGGGCCCTCATTTCTCTTCTAGAGTCCTTTTTCAAGTTAGTGGCCCCCTCCTACGTCTTGGGGACCTCTTGCTCTGCGTTTTGATTCGAACATCGCCCATCTTAAGGGCGATGTTATCTTATCTTCTGGTGGACTCCTCTTCTTTCCCAGGTTCCTCCTCTTCCAAATTATCCACAACCTTTCTTATATCAGTGGTCTTGTTATTTCCCGGGGACCTTCTTGGCCATCTGCGAAGCTTCTTTTCCGTCTGGGAGCTATCCCTCTTATCCAATGGCCTTTCTCTCCAATTTTAGGGCCTCCTCGTTCATCATGGGGTTTTATTTCCAACCTTGTGTCGTCCTCTTCCGCATTAGGTGCCTCCTGCCATGTTTCTGGATCATCCTTTTCTATTCTGGTGGAGCCTTACTCGTTTTGGTGCCTATTTTTGCGTCTCAGAAACCTCATCTGATATCCACTGGCTTTCTTTTCCGTCATAGGGCCTCCTCTCATTTTCTGGGGCCTCCCTTCCCCTATTGGGACCTCCTTTGCAATTCTGGGGGCCCCCGTGCCAATTTTTGGCCCTCTCTTGATTTCTGGGGCCTCCTACCCTCTCCTAGGTGACTCCTTTTTAAAATTATGGGACTCCTTTCACGTCTTGGACTCGTCCTCATCTGTGTTTGGAGCCTCATTATTCTCTTGGCAGGTTGCTTTTGCGTCCTTGTCTTACATTTTCCATTCTAGGGTACTTGTCTTCTAAAATGTTGGCCTCATCTGGCTGGTCTCAGTAGCCTTCACTCCTTCCTAGGTGGACCTTCTTATCCATCATGGGTCCCCCTCTTGCGTCCGGATAAATATCTCTTGTCATTATTTTCTATTGTAGGGTCCTTCTCTTCCATCTTGGGGCCTCGTTTTCCAAATTAAGACTATTCTGCCACCCATCGGAAGCCTTCTCGTGTAACCCAGGGTGGCTTCTTATCCGTCTCGGTGGCAACCTTTTCGTCCTGGAGGTCTCTTTTCGTCCTGGGGGCCTCCTTTTCGTCTTGGTGCCTCCTCGCAATCTTTGTTTTATGTCTCTTATAGGAACCTGATGATGTTTCCTGGGGGCCTCGTTATCAGTCTTCGATCCACATCGACAGCATCATCTTCTGTCCCGTCGGACTCCTTCCTCACATTTTTGTATTATGCATTTCCGTATAGTGGTCTCCTCAAATTACAGGGGGCGCAACCCCCCCCAAAGTCTTAAGGCAAGGGGTGGGGACGATTGCCCCCGTTGCCCCCACCCCGGTAGCGACGTCCCTGCTCCGAAACCTCATCTCATATCCACTGGCTTTCTTTTCCGGCTTAGGGCCTCCTCTCATTTTATTGGGCCTCCCTTCCCGCATTGAGACTCCTTTGTAATGTTGGGGGCCTCCGTGCCAATTTTTGACACTCTCTTGATTTCTGGGGCCTCCTACCCTCCCCTATGTGACTTCTTTTTCGAATTATGGGCTTCCTCCTGGAGGCCCGTGATATGTAAAATATATTTTTCGTCTTGGGGGCCTCCTTTTCGTCCTAGGGCCTTCTTTTCGTCCTGGAGGCTTCCTTTTCGTCCTGCGGTCCTTCTTTTCGTCCTGGATGGCCTCCTTTTCGTCCTGGAGGGACTCCTTTTCGTCTTGGAGGGCCTCCCTTCGTCCTGGAGGGCTTCCTTTTCGTCCTGGAGGGCCTCCTTTTCATTATTGGCCTCCTTTTCGTTCTGGTGGCCTCCTTTTCGTCCTGGAGTGCCTCCTTTTCGTCCTGGAGGGCCTCCTTTTCGTCCTGGGGGCCTCCTTTCCGTCCTGGGGACCTCCTTTTCGTCCTGGGGGCTTCCGTGTCAATAGTTGGCACTCTTGATTTCTAGGGCCTCTTACCCTCTCCTAGGTGACTTCTTTTTCAAATTATGGGCCTCCTCCTGTGGGTCCCTAATTTGTAGAATCTCTTTTTCGTCTTGGGGGCTCCTTTTCTTCCTGGAGGGCCTTTTCGTCCCGGGGCCTCCTTTTCATCCTGGGGGCCTCCTTTTCGTCCTGGGCCTCTTTTTCGTCATTGGCTTCCTTTCCATCCTGGGGCCTCCTTTTCGTCCTGGGGGCCTCCTCAAATGTCAGGGGGCGGCGCCCCCCAGTCTCACGGCGGGGGGAGGCAATTTCCCCACCTGCCCCCCCCCCCTCCCCCGGTAGCGACGCCCCTGCGTGAAAGCAAACCTGGTAAGGATTTGAAACCTAAGTCGAATGGAGCACTGTTATGAGCGATATGTGATCAGCATGGCCGATGCGCCCCAAAGCCAAAATAACCAGCCAGCGAACGGCGTGTACTTGCAGTCAATTTGGCTGCGCGGTCATTTTGTAAGCCATATAGTAGCCTCTCAAGATTGTGATTCCTCACTGGATTTAAGCCACTAAATCTTGAAATTTAAAATCACGTTTTCATAAAATACTCAGTAGCTGGATTCTGTTGGGCACCACCTTTCGCCCGCTAAGCATTTTGAGACCTAGAATCAACTTGTTAAAAGCACATACGTCCCTGTACTGAGGTGAGAGCCACTCCCCTCATGCAAGATGCCCCACGGGCTTTCGCCCCTCCCGGAATGAATCCGCGATATGCCACTATGGGTCTGTTCCAGCGACCTCATCCGGAATAGGTTGAGCACCATTTCCTCTACCGTCCGTTCCAGCGCCTTAACACGCGCCCTGGAGGGGGGAGGGCGAAATCTGCCCACCCCTCCGGTTTTTCGTAGATAACTCCAGATTTTACCGGCCGATATGCGCCATTGTTTGTGTACCTGCCAATAAATGACCGGCACGTTGTTCGAAGTAAGAAAAATGAAAATCGATTGAAAATTTCTCGAGTTAGAGGTCGCTAAAGTAAAAAAATGTTCTCAGCGCCAGATCACAAATATCGTCGCTGATGCGCTTCCCGTATATTAGCAAAAAGGAAGTGTTCTTGGCAAAACTAGCAACTTGTTTGATGTACATTGTCATGCTATATTGTTCCAGAGTCATGTCAAGTCACCGAGGTCAAGTCAGGTCAAGTTTATAACAGGCTAACACACGCCCTAGTGGGGCTATGGCGAAATCCGCCAATCCTTCCGATTTTTCGTACATAACTCCATATTGTACCGGCCGATATATGCCACATTTTTCGCGTACCTGCTTAGAAATGATCGGTGCATTGATTAAAGCAAGAAAGGTGGAAATCGGCCGAGAAGTTTTAAAGTTAGGGGCCGTTAAATAAAAACAATTCGCAGCGCCAGACCACAAAAATCGGCGCTAATGCGCTTCCCGTATATTGGCAATAGGGAAGTGTTCTTGACAACACTAGCGACTTGTTTGATGCATATTGTTATGGTATATAATTTAAAAGTCATGTTAGGTCGCCGAGGTCAAGTCACGTCAAGTTCATGATAGGCTAATGGAGCCAAACTTGGTCAACTGGAATGTGTCATAAATGCAAATGACTGTCATGCGATTGATGTCACTTTACATGTTACTCCCGATACATCACGAAATCTACTGTTTGTCATTGTGTGCCTAAGCATTTCCATCCTTTATTCATGTATTTAACTCCTTTATTTGCGAAACCGATTGTGCCGAGCCGCCCAAGGGAGCAGTCGGGATAGGGGCCCGGTTTCGGTAACTGGAGCAGGTAATGACCTAATAAAGTGCTCCTATATAGGTGACCTGAGGTCAAATGGCGGATCTGACATCTATATTGTATCATTAGTAATGTCCAAAACATCATTAATGCCAATTTTAGTGCATTTAAACACAACCACAGCGATCCACAACAATGACAAGCCAAGCCACGCAAAACCAGAAAATTTTGTTATTTTGACCTCATTTGACCTTGAAGATATTGACCTAAGGTCATGAACTTTGCAAACAATAGAGTTCACTATCGTGCCCATCCACCCTGTGAATTTCGTTGCTCTAGCCTTTATAGGAGCTGAGATCTTAGGGGGGGGCGGAATCCGCCCCCCCCCCCTCCCTCCAGTGTCGTTATTTTCAGAGACCCTCCAGGGCGCGTGTTAACCGGAATAGGTTTACCCTCCTGGAACCACCACCAGATGAGGAAAATATAATACTGGCGGTCGGCGGTTGAGGAAGCGCAAACTCGGAATACGACAAACGTGCCGCAATAGTGACGTTCAGCATGAATTTTCTTTTAGGCCAGGAGCACAGTCATTAGATTGTATAAATCGCGCTTTCTTTATTTTATAACTATTTTCGGTAAAGAAATCTAAGAAGCATGAGATATGTGATGGATGTAAGCAGTCACCGATGTTGTATGTCACCAACTACACAACTTTGTCTCTTGTGCACTTCGGGAGCATCCAATGTCCAAGTGTAAATTGGAGATGGGTGTTTTAAATTTGATGGATAAATTGAAGGTTCAGACATCCATGCCAAGTTGCATGTCTTTGAGGGGGCATGCTTAATGGTATACATCCATCCTTTGTCTTTGCATCCACGTATGTATCAGTGGCTCATGGAGGAGCTCCGTGTGCCCTCCACATGGGAAGGTGGTTTCCCTCTGGCGCACGGGCTTTGAATATTTATTAAAATTATTTAGGGGCGTGTGAAGGCAATGGTGTGGTAAAAGTGGATTGAAGTGCACACTCCATAGAATCCAATGCTAGCAGTTAAAATGAGTGGATGAGGGAAAACCAGCATTAATTGGCACTTGCCCACTCAAAAATGTATAAAGCAACATCCCTACTCAAACGGGTAACCCATTAAGTACACCGTACTACTCGAATGCCCCTCGCTAAAAGTTCTTTCGTCCCAAGGTGTCCCTTCCGAGTAAAAGACGTTCATTCAGCATGCTCCAGTGCAGTCCCTTTCCCCCGCTTAATGGATATTGTAATGAACGAGAGCGTCCAGGGACTACCTCAACAGCGCACTTCTGAGGAAATGGCTCCCCTTCAGACGAGTACTTGTCTCCCTAACGTTTGAAAATGTCTGGATATCCGCCCCTGAAATAAATGCCTTTGGAGCTCCTGAAGCAGCACAAACCACCGTCATCCACTGTGTGTCAGCTTGCCGGTCAGAGTTAGAATCAGAAAACATTGCTTGCAGCGTGTTTTATTCATCCTGCACAATAGGACTCGTCGGGCTTTCACAACGGCAAGTAAGTATATCAATCAATACAAAATATCGGCACTGCTACGTGCAAGATCGCAGCAAGCGACCGAGAATGTCACCGATCTGCACATATGCGTCAAATAACACTACAACCATATCACCGCCAACAGCTGATTAAAGGACTACTACCGGTCGTTCCCGCCCCTGGACCCGGAAGACCTCTTCTGACCGAAGCTCAACCTATTCCTAATGAGGTCGCCGGAACAGACCATGTTGGTGATGCATCATACTGTTTGGTGGAAGCAAAGTCAACAACCGCGTTGTGGAGTAAAACATCCTCTTCGATGGAGAAAGTTTAATACAAGACATTGCTATCCAGAAAGGAATGTTTAGCCGGTATATGTATATATATGTGTGTGTTCCTGTGTACATACATAGATGTTATTCATGCTTTTGGAGGGGATGTGTGTTTGCATGTTTGTTTGGCAACATGCTTGTTACTAGATCATTCCGGATAAACATTGCTAAAGCAGAAGAATCGGACTTGCAGGTAATGTACGTCAAATTTTGACGTACATTACCTGTACGTACCTGTAAAAAGTATTTTGACGGTCAAAATACTTTTTATTGACAAAAGCATGCAAGATTTCGTGGAGAAATCAGTAAAAATGCATAAGAACCAATGGTGAAGGAAAACCTTCAAGCCCAATATGACTGTACTACCAAACTAACTTCGTGGCGGCCTGTGTCATCCCACTTTTAACACAATATAACTAGAGACAACAGGTACTCCAAAGTTGGCTGTTCTAGTATAGTTAGTTGAAACTAGACAAAACCTACCCCAAGTGACGTCATATACCAGAAGCGCTTTTTTATTCCGGAATACTGCTGAATTATATTCTAGTTTTGGACTATACCAATAAATATACTAAATATGGTGCTTTCGTCTTAGCACAATTATGGCGCTTTTCTCACGATTAGTTTCCCCGTTGGTTGTAAAGCATATTAGTCGTTCATTGAAGCTTGAATATTTTTCTTATTCTGCTAGCGTCCTGGTGGCTTGGAAACGAAAGGCACCATACCCATAATTAATTTATCCATGGCGCGGTTGATATTGAGAACGCACCTCAGACATTTTATGCCAATTAAGGCCTTATACCCACAATGTCAACTTGGTCAGCATGTCATTGATGCAATCTGGTGGTTAATGTTAGCATGTGCGTTGGCCCCCTGTCAGTTATCAAATTGTTTCTGTGTGCTATATGTAATCATGCCATACTGTACCATTCACCAACTTGTGGACAATTTGGTAATTGCTTGCCCATTGTATCATGGCTGGGCAGTAGTGGTAGTAGGGTAAGAGGGAGTTTCCAAACACTTAATGCATGGAACAAATTGCTCTACTGCTGCTTTTGTGTGGCCAAACCAGTAATTATACTGTTTACTGAATTTAAAAAATGAAGATGGTATCCATATTCAGATGGTTCTCTCTATCAAAGTCATCTAACCACTCACATAGAGCTACTTTAAAACATATAATTGTTTTGTAGTGTTGTGCCATATTCTGAACATGAAAGTGGTTGTGCAGGATTACATCACTGTAGCTGTTGTGGTACCAATTATTAGTAGCCACTAAAAATACCGGTGTAATTGCCAAAAAAAAATATCAGACCTTAAAATGAATTTACAGGGAAATATGTACTTATTAGTTAATATTTGAATTCTTGATATGCCTTTCCAATGCAAAGTCGATTGATGTGATTAAAATGTGACCACTCTCACCTGTACTGTGTGAGATGTGATTTAAGGGTTCATTATTGCAGTTTTGAGTGTTTACAAGTGACGTTTTGCACATTTTTACAGAGGCAAAGCTAAAATGAGGTTGCGATAAGTTGGGCATTTCTTTAGCTTCCTCAATTTTCAGATCGAGTTGTTCATGAATGTGATTTTTTTTTATTGGAAGCTAATTTATGTTCTCTTCTGAAAAGAGGCAAGGCTGGAGCTGTGTGAGGTTTTTACAATTGCACCTGCAGAAGAAGATTTGCATTTTAGTTGAGGTGGCATTTCAAGAAAAAAATTGTAAATGCATGTTTCTGAAAGTCATTAAGGTGATATGACCATTGTATTCCAGCGCAAATGCACGCTTTTCAGTTCGTAAGTGAAGTAATGCGAAATGTGTTGCTTTGAGTGGGGTAATTGGTAATGAAGGATAATGTTAAATGTATAAACAGTGTATCCAAACCAATGTCATCCATTGAATATCTTTGATATCACATATGCAACAATGCTGGCTGAGTTATCACCACAATCCTTCCCCAGTCCAAACCTAACCTACCTCTTCTTCAGGAAAAACACTGTTGTTTCTATTCTATCCTCGAAATTCCCAAAACCTTGGTATTTATATATAAGAAGCCCCAATGAATACAATTTTTTTGGACAGATGTATGGACTGAACTTCTTGAAGCTAGCAACTAGCAACTAGCAACTAGCAACTTCTACTAGCAACTTCTTCCCAGTATCCTGAAAATAATTTTCCATAAACTGTGTTGAATGAAGAACAAGGCTACTTGGGAGTAGGGAAAGATCGGAAGAAGACAGGATACGCAATCATGCACGGTAAGCCAAAACCAGGTTTAATTATACGAACAAAATGAATACATATATTTGCATGTGGCTATTTCTAACATTTTTATCATGATATTCCAGCAGAATAATGGCCAGCCCTTTCTACATGGAGTAATGATAACACATTCAGCCTAGGATACAAAATGTATGCTTCCATTAACTGAGTTTCCATGTCAGGACGTTAATTAATATACGGTGCACAATTGATGCGAGTGTGTAATTAAGGTACAATGGATCTACCATTTCCTTCGTGAATCACGTTCAACATCCAGCATACAATATCAGTAGGTTTTAGATGACCGAACATGAGTATGTTTTAGAAGGTCCAACATCAGTTGTTTAGGTTAGATTCACCTAGGATATTTTTTGTAATTTGACATCAGTGTTCTTTGTTAGTCACCAAAAACCCCATTTCCCCACACTTTCCATATTTTACATATTATTCGATATTCTCCCCACACTTTACATAACCTCTTATGTCTTATGGCGTGGGGGATAGCATGTACTGTCATTGTCAACATTAGTGTTTTTCCTAGTGTTTGAAAAATCTTTGTTGAATGATATTAATATGATTTTTTAGTGAAATTACTTTTTTTTCTAGATATCAGCACATGAACTTGAACTGCCGATTTGCTGAGATTTCATTTCCCATAGAAATGAATATCAGCTTACTTCAAATCACATCAGATAATGATGTGAATTGAAGGAATGTTAAATGCTAAGCGTGGCGGTGGGGGGGGGGAATGATATGTTGCTTGGTCCATGGCCAGAAAGAAACCAGCGGACCGATCGCTGGGCACCCATTTGCGCATCCCGAAGATGAACCACGAGAAGCGTTCTGGACTCGCCTCCTAAGCATTAGCGGCCTGACGGTTCCCACAGAGGAATTTTTCCACACATTCAGACAGATGAATGCAGCGTTTTGTGTTCACCATGCCCAAGAACCCAACAATCTCAGCAGACATCCAAAGGTCATTGAAAGTTTCCGCCAGGTGTTGGAATCCAGATTCAATTCCATAGATAGAATATAATTAAGTGCTTTGCGAGGATCCGGACATTTATTCATCTCGGGCTGGTGAACAAGGTGAACGTCGCCAAGCTCGCAAAGCGGCAGCAGCGGAAAGCCGAGCAGTTTGTTCAGTGACTGCGAAGTATGGGCCGCACTTGGGCGATACTTCACATTCAGATCAGTGTTTGAATCTTTCATTGTTTGGACGTAGGTGCATAACTTGCCGTTGATCATATAGCAGCATATCAGGACTTTCTACACAAATATTACACGAGACTAAACGTGCGTGTTGCAGTCGCACCGAGCGTATGTCAAGCTCAACAACTGATATGTGCCTGTGTTTGTGAAGTCGGTAGAGAGTAGCCTGTAGGTTTATACGTACTCATCGTCCCACTACGGTGCTCGTGAGTAGTCTGTGTATGTATGCATGTCGGGCTGTTCTCAGCCACAGATGTCACGATGAGGATGTTCCATCTTTTCTTGCCAGTTCGTCCGATTTTATAAGGTGCCTGATATGTACGTACTGTAATGTTAGGTATTGTAATGTATTGTCGCAATGCAATCTCATTAAGTACCGTGGCTTATCTGCACCTGCTACCGATAACTTCTTATGTCACGCGTTTGGTGGAGCCGCGGTAGCTTAGTCCGTAGGGTGTTGGGCTCTTGACCGCAATATTATGGGTTCGAGTCCCGCAACCAGCGGAATTACCGAGTCCACCCGCGACCAATCGGTTTGAGAAGTTGGCGACGCTATATGGCTTGGCAGTTAATTGCGTCGTAAAGGAACCCAAGGTTCTTTTTCTGCTTCATGTGTTTGCTTCTCCCAATATATGTCTTGCGTTGTGCTTCCTCAATATATCGTTTTAATACGCACTCTGTTGGGCGCCGGAATATATATATTCATGTGCGCAAAATGACGAACGCAGTCAATGCGCCCAAAATGCACATTCACTTCCACCACAGAGTACACAACCGAGAAACAATCGGCAGTGGGAGTGAGGGCCTTCCTCAATCTTGACAGTCTCGTCTTCTCCAGATGCATGCTCCTCGTATTAAAGTCTGATTGATAAACAACTTTTTTGTTGCCGTATTTATGTCGTGCTGTACTGCAAAATACGTGATTTTTATTATTTAAAATTTAGTCCCAGTTGTTGCTGGGGTAGCTTTAGGAACCAGGGTTCTATCGCTAAGCAGAGCTTGTTGCGTGAACCCTCGCCCCACCACCCGATCCACGAATTCCTTTTCAACGGCAGAATTTTGATCGAAAGTTTAACGTGCCGTCAATAACACCGACACGGCCGCCCGGTAGCTCGTCCCCGGCCTTATCGGGCCAGTTGCCAACTCACACTCCCTGCCGGGGGCTAAACGCGAGCGCGCGAAGCGACTCGAACCCTGTGTTGCCAGGACAGGGGAGACCAGCACAGGCCAGCGCTCTAACCAACTGAGCTACCGGGGTGGCATTTCAGGTCGCACGACGCGAATAAAGAAATCATATTTTGAAAGGAAAATATTTTCTTTAGTTAAAAATAGAACACATTTAATTAGAAAGATGTATGGTATTGCATGGTAATTTTCCATTCCAACCGCAAATTAAGCTGTTATTAAAGTTGCTTCCGAGCTGGTCTGGCATAGAAATTGCTGTTACCCCTGCAATATTGCATGCATGACAAAAGTTGGTTCACATGGCGTTAGCGACGCAGCCAATTCATTTCGACTGAAAATGCCGAATAACGGTGTGCGAACATGGGCAAAGCCACGGTGGGGAATGAACGGGGATGCTTCCCCAATCTTGCCAAGTTCCGGGTTAAGCCTTTGACAATGCATGATAATCGAACCGAAATCCTCATGCGGGCATCTAAAATCCGTCTTAGCGCTTACGGGTTCCACAAAGTTGTTACCGAATCTAAATCGAGCTTTCATAGTACGAAAAGCGTGATTTTTTTAATTTTGCGCCGGCACTCCAGAAAGTTCAGGATTGTCACCGAAACATTTTAGCAAACGTCTGCTCCTGTCAAAACAATGCTTGTCGCAGTCCTGGTGGCGTGTGTTCGCCGTGTATCGTAAAAGGCCTGGAGCCGAGCTTAGAACTGGCATCGCTCTGACTCCAGCTCGGGTCCAGTCATTTGACTGTTCGGCAGCATGCACAATTGTTGGTTTTGTCACCTTGATAATCATGTACTGTTATTATATGCACACCTCGAGGAGCAGGGACTAATGTTGGTCGGCGTGTACTGATGGGAGGGGAAAGGCAACCGTTAGTTTTTAGCTCAATATTTGCAATGCACTGCCGTAGTGCCACAAATGATTAAATTCAGGGGATCCTGTCTTCTGTCCCACCCCCGATGGTCCGCCGCCCGTGTCAGGAAGGGACTGTGGGCCTGGACACTGTCATAAGCGGTGACGTGTTCCGTATTTCCTATGCCTGGCTGATTAGAACAAGTGCCCAACCATAAATTTAAGGTGGCAGAACCCCAGCCTTGCAGAATATCTGAATATTGAATATTGCAGAATATTTCCCTTCTCTTTATGAAAAAGATCGTCCCATGTGAACAGTGTCTTAATTCACTGTCGCTTATTAGGGACTTCCCACGACGCGCACAAAAAGCTGCCGGCCTCCAGGCTCGAACCGGCTACCTCGGAGTCGGCAAACCGACGCGCTACCAACTACGCTACCAACACCGAGTCGCTCGGCCCGCTTAAGTTAAATAGTGTCGATGGATATGACATGGGTCTAAATAACACCATTTTATACAATAACTAACACATTCGTGTGAAAGTCTCCCATGATTATCGAAATACCATGAAAGAAGCTTTCAGATGACGTATAATTTGCACCACTCACGTATACTTGTTAGCCAGGAACGTACGCGGAAAAGTACCATTTCTTGCTGTCGTGATAATGTGCTGAGCCCAAATCAGCGCCCAGATGACGTCCCCGGCTGCCAATGAACATTGACAGGGGCCGACATAACCTGGCCCTACTTTCCATGCAAGAAATGAATTGCTTTTCATTCAAATTCTCAATCAAATTTCTCAAGTATTTTCAACTTAAAAAACATCACCAAACAATCTAAACTGGCATGAACTCTTTTTGTATAATTTTTTTCAACTAATTTTGCTTTCTCCAAAAAAAAATCATCACAACAAACCCTCCTGACAGGGGTGTCGATTTTTTTTTAAATTCAGCTCGAGAAGGGGCATCCCCGTCATATCGCACCCATTGGCCGAATGCATTCTTACGACTATGTGAAATGATTGCGTACTTGAAAATCCGTGCTCATGGGTATGCATCTGAAAATCATGATGACGAATATTTTGTGCGACGGTAGTTTGGAATTCAGCTGGACACTGTGTGTCTCCGTCACATCGGACCCATTGCCCGAATGCATTTTTACGCCTATGTCAAATCATTTATTACTTGAACATCCGTGCTCATGGGTATGCATCTGAAAACCATGGTGATGAGTATTTTTTGAGACGGTAGTTTTGGATTCAGCTCGACACGGGTTGTCCCCGTCACATCGGACCCATTGCCCGAATGCATTTTTAAGCCTATGTGCAATATTTTTTCCTTGAAAATCCGTGCGCATGGGTATGCATGTGAAAACCATGGTACCGAAGATTTTGTGAGAAGGTAGTTTTGAATGCAGCTCGACACGGGGTCTTATCGGACCCATTGCCCGAATGCATTTTTACGACTATGCGAAATAATATATTACTTGAAAATCTGTGACCCTGGGTATGCATCTCAAGAACATGGTGACGAATATTTTGCGAAACGGTAGCTTTGAATTCAGTTCAACGTGGGCTGTCATCATTTTTGGTGATGGGATCTTCACACATACCTTGGACACCGCGTGTATGCATCTCAACGTTTTGGTGAGGAATATATTGCCAAACGGTAGTTTTGAATTCAGCCCGACACGGTGTGTCTCCATCACGTCGGACCCATTGCGAGAATGCATTTTTGCGCATATGTCAAATGATTTATTACTTGAAAATCTGTGCCCATCTCAAGACCATAGTGACGAAGATTTTGCGAAAAGGTAGTTTTGAATTCAACTCGACACGGTGTGTCCCCGTCACATCGCATCAATTGGCTGAATGCATTTTTCCGACTATGTAAAATAATTGATTACATAGAAATCCGTGCCCATACGGGGAAATTCGTGTCCATCAATCTCAAAACCATGGAGACGAAGACTTTGCGGAACGGTAGATTTGAATTCAGCACGACACGTGCTGTCCCCGGCATATCGCACCTGTTAGCCTAATGCATTTTAAGGTCTATGTGAAATATTTTTTTACTTGAAAAGCCGTGCCCAAAGATGTGCATCTCAAAACCATGATGACGAATATTTTGTGGAACGGTAGTTTTGAATTCAGCACGACACGAGCTGTCCCCGTCATATCGCACCTGGTAGCCTAATGCATTTTGAGGTCTATGTGATTTTTTTTTCTTTGAAAAGCCGTGCCCAAGGATATGCATCTCAAACGGACGGCCCATGATTATTCATCGGAAAGTGTTGGTAACGTATTTTTTACGAAATGGAAGTCACAGTCACATCACATCCATTGGCCGAATGCAATTTTTATGTCTAGGTGAAAAACTTGGGTACTTGGAAATCCGTGCCCATGTATATGCGTCCCAAAATGTTGGTGAAGAATATTTTGCCAAACGGTAGTTTTGAATTCAGCTCGACGCGGTTTGTCCCCGTCTTACCGGACCGTCTGCCCGAATGCATTTTGACGGATTTGTGAAATAATTGATCATTTGAAAATCGGTGCTCATGAATATGCCTCTGAAAACCATGATGGCGAATATCTTGTGAGACGGTAGTTTTCAATTCAGCTCAACAAGGTGTGTCTCCTTGACACACCTTGTCAGGGAGACACATGCATTGCCATGGCCATTGCCTGAATGCATTTTTACGACCATGTGAAATAATTGGGTACTCGAAAGTCCGTGCCCATGGGTATGCATCTGAATACCATCGTGACGAATGTTTTGTGAGACGGTAGTTTTGAATTCAGCTCAACGTGGGCTGTCACCATTTTTGGTGATAGGTACTTCCCACATACCTTGGACAACGTGTTTGCCGAACTGAATATCTTTTTCAAAGTACCCATTCGCCGAGTGCAGTTTGCATCCCTATGCGATATAATAAATCACGTGAAAATCCGTATCTATAAGTATGCATCGCAATATGTTGGGGACGTATTATTACCAAATGACTCACCGTCATATCACAGACCTTCGCCGAGTGCAATTTTTATAACTATGTAAAAAACTGAGGTACTTGAAAATCCGTGACAATGTGTATGCATCTCAAAATATTGGTGACTAATGGTCTGCCAAAGGGTAGTTTTTTATTCACCTCGACACAGGGTTTCCCCGTCATATCGCATCCATTGGCAGAATGCATTTTTACGACACCCGTCATATTGCACATGTTGACCTAATGCATTTTTACGTCTATGTGCAGTACTTGATTAATTCAAAATCCGTGTCCATGGGTATACATCCTAAAATGTGTGTCACGCATGTTTTGCCAATGGGTAGTTTCTAATTAAGCTCGACACGCGGTATCCTTGTCATATCGGTCCAATTGGCCAAAGGCATTTTTACGACTATGTGAACTAATTGATGAATTGAAAATCCGTGCCAATGGGTATGCATCTCAAAACGATGGTGACGAATATTTTGCAAAACGGCAATTTTGAACTCAGCTCCACACGTGGTGTCATCATTGTTCGTGATGGGTCCTACCCACATATTTTGGACACCGCGTGTGCCGAGCTACCTGTCTTTCGAAAATCACCCATTCCCCAAATGTATTCTATATCCTTTTGTTATATAATAAATCACGTGAAAATCTGATTCTATGAGTATGCATCTCAAAATGTTGGGGACGTATATTTTACGAAATGGGGTTCCCCGTCATCTCGCAGCCATTGGTCGAACGCAATTATTATGACTAAGTGTAAAACAGGTACTTGAAAATCCGTACCCATGGGTATGCATGTTAAACTTTTGGGTGTCTCAGAAATCTCTTGGACTTTTTGAACTTCGCCACAGAACTATTTGATCAGGGAAATCAGGTTGATGTAGCATATCTTGACTTTAGTAAGGCCTTTGACAATGTACCCCATAAACGGTTAATGATGCAGCTTCAGGCCCATGGTATTGCAGGTAGCATCTTAAAATGGATAGAGTTGTGACTTTCAGATAGACAGCAAAGAGTGATGCTAAATGGTACAAAATCATCATGGCAAAATGTTCTTAGCTGAGTCCCCCAGGGGTCAGTACTGGGGCCATTACTGTTCATTATATTTGTAAATAACATTGAAAGTGGCCTAAGCTGTAAAGTCTTGAAATTTGCGGATGATTTGAAGGTCTTCAGGGCAATAACAGGTCAAGATGAGCATATCTCGCTGCAAAAAGACTTAGACGAACTTGTGAAGTGGTCCGAGGAATGGCAAATTTAATTTAATTTTGATAAGTTCAAAATCATGCATGTAGGTACGCGGCATATGAAGGCTTGATGGGTGGCCAAGTGCTATCAGTGACTCAACAGGAGGAGGATTTAGGTGTTATTCTAAACACAAAATCAGAACAGACCAAGGAAGCCAGGAAAAAGGCACTGAGAATGCTCGAGGAAATAAATAGGAATGTATCATATAGAAGTGAGGAAGTTATCAGGAAGCTTTACTGTGCCACATTCGGAATACTGCATCCAAGCTTGGTCTCCTAGCTATGAAAAAGATTGTTGGCATTTAGAGAGAGTACAAAAGAGGGCTACAAAAATGGTTAATGGCTTAAGCAAGCTGGCATATGAGGAAAGATTGAAGAAATTGAATATGTTTTCACTCAGATGTAGAAGGCTGAGAGGAGATCTCGTCGAGGTGTTCAAATTTGTCCATGGTCTGGAGAGGGGATATCTTGGGGAAATGTTTGAAATGAACAGAAATGATGCAATAAGAGGTCGTAAATTCAAAATTAAAGTTAACCACAGCAGAACAAGGAAACTGCAAAGGAACTCGCATTTCCACTTAGTATAATATTTTGTAGATCAGTTTCACAAAATTAAATTCCAAGCGATTGGAAAGGATCAAATGTAGTTCCTATTTTCAAGAAAGTAGAAAGAGGGAAAGTTGAAAACTATAGGCCAGTAAGTCTCACATCCCTAGTCTGCAAGGTACTTGAATCAATTATCAAGGGTAGAATAGTGAGTTATACGGAAGGAAACAATTTGATTCAAGATACTCAACATGGGTTTAGGAAAGGACGGTCGTGTCTCGGAAATCTCTTGGACTTTTTGAACTTCGCCACAGAACTATTTGATCAGGGAAATCAGGTTGATGTAGCATATCTTGACTTTAGTAAGGCCTTTGACATAAACGGTTAATGATGCAGCTTCAGGCCCATGGTATTGCAGGTAGCATCTTAAAATGGATAGAGTTGTGACTTTCAGATAGACAGCAAAGAGTGATGCTAAATTGTACAAAATCATCATGGCAAAATGTTCTTAGCTGAGTCCCCCAGGGGTCAGTACTGGGGCCATTACTGTTCATTATATTTGTTGGTCAACTGGAATGTGTCATAAATGCAAATGACTGTCATGCGATTGATGTCACTTTACATGTTACTCCCTATACATCCCGAAATCTACTGTTTGTCATTGTGTGCCTAAGCGTTTCCATACTTTATTCATGTATTTCACCCCTTTCTTTGCGAAGCCGATTGTGCCGAGCCGCCCAATGGAGCAGTCGGGATGGGAATCCGGTTCCGGTAACTGGAGCAGATAATGACCTTATAAAGTGCTCCTATATCGGTTACCTGAGGTCAAATGGCGGATCTGGCATATGTATTGCATCATTAGTAATGTCCAAAACATCATTAATGCCAATTTTAGAGCATTTAAACACAACCACAGCGATCTATAACAATGACAAGCCAAGGCACGCAAAATCAGAACATTTTGCTATTTTTACCTCATTTGACCTTGAAGATATTGACCTAATGTCATGAACTTTGCACGCAATATAGTTCACTATCGTGCCCATCCACTCTGTGAATTTCGTTGCTCTAGCCTTCATAGGAGCTGAGATCTTAGGGGGGTGGGCGGAATCCGCCCCCCCTCCAGTGCGCGTTATTTTCAGAGGCCCTCCAGGGCGCGTGTTAAGGCTAGAGCAATGAAATTCGCAGGGTAGATGGGCACGATGGTTAACTCTGTTGTGTGCAAATTTCGTGACCTTAGGTCAATATCTACAAGGTAAAATAAGGTCAAAATAGCAATGTTTTCTGGTTTTGCGTGACTTGGCTTGTCGTTGTTATGGATCGCTCTGATGGTGTTTAAATGCTCCAAAATTGGCATTAATGATGTTTTGGAAATTACTAATGATGCAATACATATGCCAGATCCGCCATTTGACCTCAGGTAACCTATGTAGAGGCACTTTATTAGGTGCTTTATTAGGGCGCTCCAGTTACCGGAACCGGGCTGCTCACCTGACTGCTCCGTCGGGCGGCTCGGCATAATTGGCTTCGCAAAGAAAGGAGTAAAATACTTCAATAAAGTATAGAAACGCTTGTACACACAATGACAAACAGTAGATTTCCGGATGTGTAGGGAGAAACATGCAAAGTGACATCAATCGCATGAGTTATTTCCATTTATGACAACAATCCAGTTGATCAAGTTTGGTTCCATTAGCCTGTCATGATGACTTCGGCGACCTAACATGACTTTTAAGTTATATAGCATAACAATAAGCATCAAACAAGTCGCTAGTGTTGTCGAGAACACTTCCTTTTTGCTAATATACGGGAAGCTCATCAGCACCGATTTTTGTGATCTGGAGCTTCGATTTTATAAATCTTTAACGGCCTATAACTTAAAAACTGTTCGGCCGATTTTCATTTTTCTTGTTTTAAACAATGCGCCGGTAATTTCTAAGCAGGTACGGAAAACATGGCGTGTATCGGCAGATATAATATGGAGTTGTGTAAGGGAAATATGAGGGTTGGGCGGATTTCGCCCTCCACCCCTCCAGGGCTTGTTAGCCTGTTATGAACTTGACCTGACTTGACCTCGGTGATCTGACATGACTTTGAAGGAATGTAGCATAACAATATACGTCAAACAAGTCGCTAGTGTTGCCAAGAACACTTCCTTTTTGCCAATATACGTGAAGCGCACCAGCGCCGATATTTGGGGTCTGGCGCTGATATATTATTTTTACTTTACCGACCCCTAACTCGAAATAGTTTCGGTCGATTTTCGTTTTTCTTACTTCAAACAACGTGCCGTTCATTTCTAAGTAGGTACACAAACAATGGCGTATATCGGCCGGTAAACTCGGGAGTTATCTTCGAAAAACCGGAGAGGTGGGCGGATTTCGCCACCCCCCCTCCAGGGCGCGTTAGGCAGCTCATCCGACCCCTCGCAACACATGCAAATTTGAATAAAAGTACGTCACTAATGGAGTCATCAATGCATTTGCATAGGCATTACATATTCATAATCAGCCAGTGATCAGGCTACCAAATGGTAGGTGTGCCGTTGAGGCCTTCCGACGTGCGGTGACTGCGGCAGGCGCTCCGGCCCAGGTTCATCGCAAGTGGTCCATGCCGGTCCGCACGGCACCCCTGCATGCTCACCTATTGATCTTGTATCCTTCAAGAGCCATAACCGAGGAGGCTCCCCAATCGAGAGGGCTCCCCAAACGAGGAGGCTCTCCCAACCGAGGATTCTCCGCCAACGGAGAAGCTTCCTCAACCGGGGGGGGGGGCACCCAATGGAGAAGCTTCCCCAACCGGGAGGGTCCACCAGTCTGGGAGTCTCTCACGTTGAACATCTCCCCGAGCAGAGTGGCTCCCCCAACATCGAGGGGCTCCTCAACCGAGAGGGTCCCCAACAGAGGGTCCCCCACAACAGACTGGTGCTTCAACCGATGGGGTCCCTGAACCGAAGTTCCCCACCCTGGGGTGCTCCACCACAAGCCACCTCAGGCAAGATCGTAGCGCTTCCCCCGCGGGCGGACAGGGCTCTCGCTCGATGCGCTGTCTCGGGTCGAAGTGTCCGGGCTGGTTAGGTGCATACAAGACAGTTGGACAGTGACAGCGATGTCGGCTCACCGGCCGTCCTGGTGCTGGCCATTCGCACTCCGGCAGCCCGTCAACGGTCTGAGAGACAGACGAACCAAGTGCCGCACTACTCTGCATGAGTTGGATCGCTGACTATCAATTGACTGATGGTGATACCATCGTGAATTCATAACGGAGCATTATGGAGCCATTGCATAGATGGGGAAAGATGGAGGAATGTTTATGACGATGAATCAGTCTTGCGTAAGTAGCACGTTTTGTCCTGACATAATAGTTGCATACCATGTTAAGTGTCAGGACATAGTATCGTCTGGAGAAGTTGGGAATGGCGCCCAAACTATGCAAGGTGGAGATCCTCCATGCACATCACCTCGGGGTTTAATGGTCATGTCTCTGAAAAACGTGGTGTGTGTGTTTTTTTTCGAAGTGGCATGCGTTCTTCCTTTGCATTTTTAGTAGACATCAGTCGTAAGCATTTTCACGCCAGCAGCTCAAAATGATGTGCAGCAACTCGCTGCCAGGTGGAACGAATGATGACGTCATCCTTATCATCCATTTGTCCGGCGATAGTCAGATCATCTGGGGTCACCGAGCCAGGATATGGTTGTTGCAGACATTTGTAGTGCCTCGCATGTCGCATTGTTTGCCTGTTTTTTTTTTAAATACAAATATTGTGTAGTTGATTGCTCTTAGCATTTCTAGAGCTGCATTGCACTACGTTATCACACTTGTGAACTACGGGTTAGTGGCGTACGTTTGGTCATAAAATTACAACATTGACCTTGACAGACTGACTGTGACCTGCATTTCACTGAAGTTGCCAATGTTGGATTTATCGGACCGTACCGACCGTGACCTGCACTTTACTTAAGCCCGGTAAGTCTGCCAATGCCAGACTTACCGGGCAGTACTGACCTTGACCTGAACTCCAAAGTGTAGAGAGCCAATATGAAAATTTGATACCATGGATATATCGCTTGTCGCGTGCTAAGCCAGTTATAGCCAGTTATATGAATTATGTTAGTATTTATTTTATTATTATTATTTCTAGTATATCAACTGGGCGGGAATTTCCGATCCAGCCCAATCGTTCCTCCACCCAAGCATGGTACCCATTTGCCCTGCCTTTCGCAATAGTTTCATTATTTTTTATATGAATGCACACTATTCTAAGTGTAGATGCCATTTTAACAACTTTCCCACCCTGCGATTATTCACTAACAAAGAGCCGTCCGCGTGCGGGCGACAGCGCACTGGAACTAACTAACGAAGAGCCGTCCGCCTGCGAGTGACAGCGCACTGGAATTAACTAACAAAGAGCCGTCCGCGTGCGGGCGACAGCGCACTGGAACTAACTAACGAAGAGCCGTCCGCCTGCGAGTGACAGCGCACTGGAATTAACTAACAAAGGGCCGTCCGCCTGCGAGTGACAGCGCACTGGAATTAACTAACAAAGGGCCGTCCGCGTGCGGGCGACAGCGCACTGGAACTAACTAACGAAGAGCCGTCCGCCTGCGAGTGACAGCGCACTGGAACTAACTAACGAAGAGCCGTCCGCCTGCGAGTGACAGCGCACTGGAACTAACTAACGAAGAGCCGTCCGCGTGCGGGTGACAGCGCACTGGAACTAACTAACGAAGAGCCGTCCGCCTGCGAGTGACAGCGCACTGGAACTAACTAACGAAGAGCCGTCCGCCTGCGAGTGACAGCGCACTGGAACTAACTAACGAAGAGCCGTCCGCCTGCGAGTGACAGCGCACTGGAACTAACTAACGAAGAGCCGTCCGCCTGCGAGTGACAGCGCACTGGAACTAACTAACGAAGAGCCGTCCGCCTGCGAGTGACAGCGCACTGGAACTAACTAACAAAGGGCCGTCCGCCTGCGAGTGACAGCGCACTGGAACTAACTAACGAAGAGCCGTCCGCGTGCGGGCGACAGCGCACTGGAACTAACTAACGAAGAGCCGTCCGCCTGCGAGTGACAGCGCACTGGAACTAACTAACGAAGAGCCGTCCGCCTGCGAGTGACAGCGCACTGGAACTAACTAACGAAGAGCCGTCCGCGTGCGGGCGACAGCGCACTGGAACTAACTAACGAAGAGCCGTCCGCCTGCGAGTGACAGCGCACTGGAACTAACTAACGAAGAGCCGTCCGCCTGCGAGTGACAGCGCACTGGAACTAACTAACGAAGAGCCGTCCGCGTGCGGGCGACAGCGCACTGGAACTAACTAACGAAGAGCCGTCCGCGTGCGGGCGACAGCGCACTGGAGAACAGGAATGACCAAATGTCCTCAGGGCAGGCGCTGGTTGATGAGAAAATACCGCTAAATGCAAGAAATCGTTACCGAAGCGGTACTGTACTAAATACCGCTTCGGTACTAAGGGCAGTACCGAAGCTTGGGACCATGTAATAGCTAAGCCACTTGGAGAGCTCAAATGTGCAGAGCCTGAGCCTATACTGGCATGCCAGGTCAGGCCTGGTACTACTACTGACACGGGTAGCAGTATATAGATAGGTAGGTAGGTATGCAGGCAGGTAGGTACCGTATTGGTGCCTACCTGCCTACATGGCTACCTACCTATCTACCAATATGTACCAATAATCTGTATCGGTATGCTCCACACGGCGAGCAGACTTCAGTCTCTTCGTTGGCTTCCATTTCCGCTGGTGGTGAGGGTGGGCTGGTATCAGAACACTGACGCTGCAAACTCCGTCAACTTTTACAAGAATTTGGTCTCAGTCAGCCAAGATTGCGTGACGCTCCGCTAGCCCTGAGCTCTCGCTACAAACCCGTCGTGCTCTCGGCCCTGCGCCAGATAAATAATATCGACGCCAAGGGGAATTTCGGCTATTTTAATAGATCAACAAACTCCAGCAATATTCCAGGCAAGCATATTTATTGAAGGCGGCTAAATGCATGTAATTGCATGACACATGATAGCAAACGTGAGCAGTGTCATCGCACTCAGATGTTATTCATGAACCCATCACACCAATGCCGAATGTGTGATGCGTACAGTGATATGCATATAAATAAGTATATATATATATATATATATATATATATATGTGTGTGTGTGTGTGTGTGTGTATGTCTGTATCTATCTTATATACAAAAGGCAAACACATGTACGTATATATGCATATGCATTGCATGCATTGATTGTATTGTATTGCGTGCATGGGTATTTGTGTGTGATTGTTTGCATTGCCTTGAATACTGTTGTATTCACAAACAGGGGGTTCGTTTTATGTCAAGGATGCACCAGAAATCACGTCATATTTTGGCAGACCTGAAATTTGATGATATTGTTGGATGTTGTCCATAATATTTTATTCTAAATACGAATATTGATTTCCACATTTGAACAGTAGACTGAAGTCTCTACTAAAAATGCTAGGTCGGAATGTCTGTTCGACCCAGCCGGAAGATCGCACAAGAGAGCAGAGTGAACTCCCGTCCAAATGCACTCATGTATTTGACCAGCTCTCGCAGGTTCTTCGTCGTCCACAGACGATGGCTAATTTAATTTCGAGACAAACTTTTATTCTTAGCCTACTCTGCTGAATCGCTCGCAAAATGGAATATATTGCTCCTGATCCCTCCTGCTGCCCTCGCCCCAATTCCTCCCACACATGCACAACCTTCCGGACTTTATGATCATTGCTGAAAAGCTATGCTTTTCAACTCGTTTATGTGGTGAAAAAAATAAAGTATAAAAGCTCACACACTGCTGGAGTGCGAGCCAGACTACCCGGAAGACGTTTCCAGACGCGTGGCCGTGACCCTGTGTGTGAACGGCCTGGAGCCGGTCGACGGCCGTGGTGCGTTGGCATGGTGGCAGCTGGTATGCAGTAGCGAAGTTTTCGCGGGCATGCAGACTTTTTGCCGCCATCGAGCCAGGTCGTTCACCCGCGCTGGCCTCGGAACTCCTGGTCAGCTGCTGACACCTCGCCAGCAGCACGCCCAGCCACCGGCGCTAGCTCAAGAACTCCGGGTTAGCTGCTGATCCCTCGTCAGCAGCACGCCAAGACGCCGGCGCTGGCTCCGGAACCTCGGGTCAGCTGCTGATCCTGCGTCAGCAGCACGCCCAGACACTGGCGCTGGCGCCGAAACTCCGGGTCAATAACACGTCCATTCGAATCACGACGTGGTGCTTGCAGAACTGAAAGGATGCTAGTACTCCCTACCCAAGCGCATGCGGACGTTGTTAAAGCTGAGGATGCAAATCTTGTCGATATTTTAGCCGAATAAGGTTTCTACGTGTATTATCTTAGCCCTGCCCAGTCGTGTCGAAAGCCGTAGCTATATCCACAACACCACGAACTGCGAATGCAGCCTAGCCGGAGTTCAGCCCAACCTAACCAAGTCTAGCCTAATCTCACCATCATGGATGTGGTCAACACATCGTGAGCATGCCTACTACCTTTAGTTTGGGCCCAAATGCCATTGCCCAGTCCTTCTCCATGCCACTCTGCATTACTGAGACGTCGCTATGATAATTTTTTTCTCTCGACATTTGGTAAAGGATCTGGTCTTGGATACAGATGGTGGTCATGGCGGACTCGACGTACGAAAAGTAGCGACTACATCCGACTGGTTTTTTTTTCTCGACATTTGGTAAAGGATCTGGTCTTGGATACAGATGGTGGTCATGGCGGACTCGACGTACGAAAAGTAGCGACTACATCCGACTGGTGCCTCCACATGGTGTGGTGACAGGCACGTCGGTGTTTGTGGTCACAGAGCGCGGTCGTGCCGCTCACAGCGCCACCAGTACGAGCCGCTCGCGGAGTCGGTGGGAGCCGGTACTTCCCCTCCCCACTGCGCGGAACCGGTGCAGTGGCGCCGCACCTATCCGGGAGGTCCGGTGCGGCCTGGCTGCCCGGAGACCCGCCACACTCGCGCCAACAGCAGCAGCATGATGACCTGCCGCCTCCTGCTCAGTGTTCTGCTCTGGCCACTGCTGGCGCTGGCTACTTCTGCTGCGCCACGACCAGCGGCACCGTCCTCAACCACTGTCTCTGCCACTGCTGCCTCCACTGGTGAGACACGCCCCCTGGTGAGACACGCCCCCACTGGTGAGACCCCCCCCCCCTTGGTGAGACACGCCCCAACTGGTGAGACACGCCCCAACTGTTGGCTCTCATCTGACGACGGCCACCCACCCTGCTTGCGGAGCTTGTGGCGTGTTGGGTCTGCCTCCCACCGATCACGAGCCATTTGTGTGTGTTGTTTCTGCACCGTTTCTATCGGTGAGAAATTTGGCGCGAGAGCTGCACGTGCATCGCTGACACCAGTGATGCGCCAAAGCCGGTGACGTGCTGATGCGTTAGCTTCCCGCGTGTATCACCGGTGCGTCTATGTATTGCAATATCAGACATATTTGTGGGGCACCGTTACTTCCCTGGTGTCTTGTGGGTCTATGCATTACACAATTTCACTGGTGTTTTGCTGGCATGTGTTTGTTAACGCTTAATTTCTCCCCGCCCCCTAAAAATATATTAGGCGTAAATTTGAAGGAACTAGAAATCAGCCGAGATGTGTGAACAAAATCATTACCAAACACACCGAACAATCTCAGAAATGTGTAGCTGCAAGAAACACTGCTTAGAAACAGAACCGCGACGTAGTATCACCTGAGGAATCAGTATCAATCAGTGGTATCAGGGAGATACCACTGAGGGAGATACCCCTCGCCGTATCGCCCCTAGTTGAGGAAAATGTATGAAATCGATACTTTCGTATTGTTTTATACATGATACATGTGATGCTCCTAACATCGTCTCACCTCTAACCTAACCCACAATATCAGGTTAAAAAACTACTTCGAGAAATTCCGACGTTTTCGACTGACACTATCGCACACACTCACTAGCACACGGTATCACGTTTAGAAGCTCACGCAAAAGGTAAAAAATGAGCATGCGCTAATAGTTGCCAACGTGTCCTACCGGCTGGCGGTGAGCACATGGTCGCACCCATGGCTAAGCCTTCAATTCAGGACAAATGTACCCCTGACCATACTGATCTGAAACATTTCGTGACGTGAGACTCAGCAGCAGTTCAGATAGTCTAGGGATAAAAGAAAATGCTGGCTAAGCTCAGATTCCTGCTGTACTAAGGTCAATTTGATGCCATTTAATGATCGATATCATCGGAATGTACTAACCTGATATGGCCTCGGATAACCTTTGTCGAATTTTGGATCACTCTGGAGTGATGCTTGGCGTAGAACTCTAGTTTGACGGCCACTTGGCCTGATAAATCAAAACAAAAAGTGCGTTTTACAAACATTCCGAAAATGGGATCAAGGATTTGACCTGGTATGTGTCCTCAATTATTTCCCATAGTGCTACTTGCAACAAGTCATTACACTAGCAAGTTCCGGAACAACACTACGGTAAGAATGTTGTGCGCATAGGAGCAGTGCATTTTTAACCTTTCTGAAAACACAACATTTTTCGACTTTTGACATCTGACACTTCATCTCGTCACTAAGGTCTCTAAGTGCAACAAGCTGGATGTTGTTCTTTTTGCTTCCCTAGCATGCTCTGTTTGGAAAAGTCAGGATTTCGTACCAACTCCCCCCCCCCCGTGCCATTCGAAAGTGACAAACTGCCCAATGCCGGTGAGGGTTAGCGACCCTACGTGACCGGGACACCGTGATGAGCTCACGTGAGGATACAATATACTTCCACGTATTCCCTTCGGGCTAATTTTCAGTAAAGGCATGTAGTGTACAAAACCTATCATTGCAGTATACTTCAAAGACTTCTCGTGGCCTTGGAAAAGCCAATGAGCTGATGTTAAGTGCGAATGATCAAGACACATCTCCATAGCTACTTTTAAATCACCAAAATCCATTTACGCAGAATTACGAATCTTAGTTCACTAATATTGAGGAGTGCGCGATATTATTTTAACCCTAACACAAATTCGCTTGGCAAGCCTTCAGAAATATCGTCGTATATGTATATATATATATATGTATATATATATATATATATATATATATATATATATATATATATATATATATATATATATATATATATATATATTTGTGTGTGTGTGTGTGCGTGCGTGCGTGCGTGCGTGCGTGCGTGCGTGCGTGCGTGCGTGTGTGTAACATGACATGACTGGGGTTTGCCACTGATACCAAATGTATGCGCACAATTTAGAGCTTTGCAAAATGTCAAACCAGGTATCTTAAATATATTGGCGGTCATAGCTATAAAATTAACCATGGAGTGGTCGGCTGGCCTCCCCTCCCCAGCAGGTAAAGATTAAACACGCTGGTATGTTGCCAATATAATGAGGTCAGGCCAGTTATCTATAAACGTCCTGATGCAGAACCGAAGCAAAATTTGAACATGAGCATGCCGGCTATTTCGCCAGCTTTGCAGATAGCTTCTGCAATCACTGCCAGTTCGTCCTACACGGGCCACTGCAGTGCAGTCGCTCCACTTCACCTGGCTCAGTCCACTGCAGGAGAGTGACTGCTCTGCACTGAGCTGACAGTGGGCAACTACGTGGGCGTCGCCACCATTGGGCACAAGGGGACGCGTCTCACGCAAAACTCGTGAAATTTAGCATACTTTTACGGTTTGACATTGACAACATCGGCCAAAAGTTATCTCGCCCACCCACTGCCTATCCAAAAACCGCAACGACACCCATGAAGGTGGCTAACTGTTGGCTATGGAAGCATATCGTTCCAATAATTGCTGTTTTAGGCACTATTTGTCACCCAATTATTCGCGGCAATATTAGTGGCGATTTCAACGGATTATGGGGCCATAGCACTGATCCAAAATGCAAGTCCACACAAGGATTACAGCCATTGGAGGAATCTGTCTCTCCCTCTCCCCTCCGTCTCCGTCTCCCTCCCTCTCTCCCTCTTTTATCTCTTTCTCCCTCTCTCTCTCTCTCTCTCTCTCTCTCTCTCTCTCTCTCTCTCTCTCTCTCTCTCTCTCTCTCTCTCTCTCTCTCTCTCTCTCTCTCTCTCTCTCTCTCTCTCTCTCTCTCTCTCTCTCTCTCTCTCTCTCTCTATATATATATATATATATATATATATATATATATATATATATATATATATATATATATATATATATATATATATATATATATATCTCTCTCTCTCTCTCTCTCTCTCTCTCTCTCTCTCTCTCTCTCTCTCTCTCTCTCTCTCTCTCTCTCTCTCTCTCTCTCTCTCTCTCTCTCTCTCTCTCTCTCTCTCTCTCTCTCTCTCTCTCTCTCTCTCTCTCTCTCTCTCTCTCTCTCTCTCTCTGCCTCTCCCTCTGCCTCTCCATGTTATTATGCTAAAGCTTTAAACCAACATTGTTGTTTCCCATAATTTTG
Organism: Imbricaverruca yamaguchii; assembly: GCA_034440575.1. Classification (NCBI taxonomy): domain Eukaryota; kingdom Metazoa; phylum Arthropoda; class Thecostraca; family Neoverrucidae; genus Imbricaverruca; species Imbricaverruca yamaguchii. The sequence goes on along the minus strand of JAOTOL010001506.1, from coordinate 5,677 downwards.
AGGATAAATGTCCCCCTTAATGTTGGCATTATCCCCCCAGACAATTTTCAATTATTAACATGGCATCATATGGAGTATCGCCAATCCATTTCTGCCTGCCTATTGCCTTCATGTATTATTAATGTACTAATTGTGGTGCAATATTCATATTGGTAATAACAGTTCGGTTTTGTAGTAGTTCATCGTTAGATCATTATAATCCTACCAGACATTTTTACAGCCATCATCTTATTGGTCATCTTGATTTATTCGGGCTGACCCAAGACCCAAGTCTTGTCAGACTCCAAGATTCTGACAAGACAGACACGTTGACCGACTCGAGCCTGCCTGGACAGTCACGTTTATCGACTCGAGTCCGACAAAACAGGCATGTTGACCGACTCGTGACCGTTCGGACAGACACGCTGGCCGACTCGAGTTCGACAAGATAGACACGCTGACTGACTCGAGTCCGATAAACAGACGCGTTGGCTTACTCCGTAATGAAAGACATTGAAAACGTTTCGCTGAAGTGTTCGTAAGCTTGATGTGAACCGTTCCATGATACAGTTGAAGCGAATCTGTTTGAAGGCTACTTGTCGCACAGCCACCTGGCTGACCGCTGGGCGTGGAGGACAAGGACCATCATCTTGGGTTTCCCTAATCCTAGTTGACTTCCCCAAATTCCCCAAACTATCAATCATGTTTAAGAAGTATGCACCATCTTAAGCATTTTTGTAAATATACAAACATCCTTTTTATATGTGCTGTCAATTTTTCGGTGCAGAAGTGTCCTGCCTGTGGAGGAGCCGGTAGCCGGTGCTGTTCGTCCAGCCTGTGGCGTTATCGATACCCGGAGTCGTCCGTCAAACCTGGACGGACGACTCCGGCGCTGTCTGTCCCATTTGTGGCGCCATCGATAGTCGGCGCGTTGTGACGTTATCGGTAGCCGGTACTTTGTGGCGTTATCGGCAGCGGCGGTGCTGTCTGTCCAGTTTCTGGTGTTATCGGCAGCGGCGGTGCTGTCTGCCCAGTTCTGGTGTTATCGGCAGCGGCGGTGCTGTCTGCCCAGTTTCTGGCGTATCGGCGGCGGTGCTGTCTGCCCAGTTTCTGGTGTTATCGGCAGCGGCGGTGCTGTCTGCCCGGTTTCTGGTGTTATCGGCAGCGGCGGTGCTGTCTGCCCAGTTTCTGGTGTTATCGGCAGCGGCGGTGCTGTCTGCCCAGTTTCTGTATCGGCGGCGGCGGTGCGTCTGCCCGTTTCTGGTGTTATCGGCAGCGGCGGTGCTGTCTGCCCAGTTTCTGGTGTTATCGGCAGCGGCGGTGCTGTCTGCCCAGTTTCTGGTGTTATCGGCAGCGGCGGTGCTGTCTGGCCCAGTTTCTGGTGTTATCGGCAGCGGCGGTGCTGTCTGCCCAGTTTCTGGTGTTATCGGCAGCGGCGGTGCTGTCTGCCCAGTTTCTGGTGTTATCGGCAGCGGCGGTGCTGTCTGCCCAGTTTCTGGTGTTATCGGCAGCGGCGGTGCTGTCTGCCCAGTTTCTGGTGTTATCGGCAGCGGCGGTGCTGTCTGCCCAGTTTCTGGTGTTATCGGCAGCGGCGGTGCTGTCTGACTCATGTCCACGTGGCTGCTGCGCCGCCGCCACACGCCGGGTCCATGAACCCTCGAGAGCCGCCCCTACAGCCCACCGGCTCGACATGAGCCGGCTGCTGGGATTAGTGGGTGGTGACGGTGGTGGTGGTGGTGTGATGTCGTGCCCGCCGCAGCCCAGACCGGGCTGGACCGGGGCCAACGCTCCCAACTGGAGAGGTGGCGGACTTTGTGTAACTGGTCACGTTGGGTGAAGGGCCGCGGCGAGTTGGATGAAGCCAGGGGTCAGCCTAGGACGCCATCATGTGCCGCAACTCGTTCCACGACTTGTGTTTGGTCATAGTTTTACCGGATTGATATCGGTAAGCGAGACGGTATTTCTGAATAATAACGGACCCAGAAGCGATTACAACTGAGAGCAGTGAACTCTCTGAAGCCCAGTCCTTCGTGAACTGCTCCCATGAGACACATGGAAGATAACAACTGCTATAAGAGGAAATATATTTTTTTTTTTAACGGACGGCACAGCACAATAGATCCCGCAACATCCAACATTGTTTTTCCACTCGGAAGCACACAGGAATTAACTGACTCGACAGAGAGCCTGCTGACAACTGACCCCATCTATGACAGCCAACATCCACTCCATCATTGCCTTGTCCCTTTTCTGGGGTCATTTTTCCATGCACTGGTTTGGAATGCTTGGCTACGTATTCTACTCTTAGTGCATTTCAATGCTTCGATAATATACGATCAAAGAGCGGATTACCACTAGGCATTTACCTGCTTTTACCCGCCGTATTTCCGTGATCCTGACAGACGGCAACTCTTTTTCAACTACTTAAATTGCACATTGCTATCGTGTTTTCTCTTTTGTTCTACCTTCGGGTTTTCAAGCAGCCCGGATTTTCCCCTTCTGGTTTGTTTTCATGCTTGCAATTTACGCATTCGCATGCACAGTCAAGGATGTGCCGGTGCGCCTGCGGCTCGCTCCCAGGCTGGCGGCCTCCACTTCACCTCCATGTCGTCGATGGTCAGCGGATCCCGTCATCTCTCACTAACCGGTCAGCTACTGCTGAGCCGGGAGATAGACGGAGGGCAGGATGCTGGCCACACTCAGAATGTTACTGCGTGCTGCAATATGCCACATGTGTGTCTGTTAGCTATACCAGTGACTTAGTTTGTAGTGTTATACTTCCCATCTGTTACCTCGAGTTAATAGTGCTCAATTTGTGTTTACTGTATTAAATACTGCATGCTGAAGCGGACTCAACGTATAACTAAGCGTTATGGTACCAATAAATTTGTTCTTATGTGCTTCAGCTGAGGACAAAAATTAGATGCGCCCATTAAGCATGTATAATTTCTAAGTGACGTCGTGGCTCAGGAATTATCCCATAAAACCTGGTGGGTTAAATAATCGCTGTCGGGTTTTCGAAGAAGAATGCAAAATATATGGAGTTTCTCATTGTATGGCGATAAGTTAACATATGCATTGATATCAACATACTGATATGTAGCCACGGCATGGAGTGAGGAGCAATTAACAGACTTCATTGCTTCAAGATTCGTTGATGGGCATTGCTATTAAGTCAAAAATATGCAGAGATATAATTATAGTCCAAGAAAGGTGTTCCATGGATATATTCGAACTACGACGAAAATCGTGAAAGTAAACCAATGGCCAATGCAACCCTTTACCTTAGATGTATATGTGAATATGTTATATATACCAGGTGAAATCCCATCATAGATATCATCCCACTAAAAATGGTCTCAAACGGCAAGTGCAGGCAAAGTGCTCGTACATCTCATTGTGCATGAAGGATGCGATGGCATTGTAGTTTAGGGGGCATCGGCTGCAAGGTCACATCGCGACTCGCGGTGGCAAGTTTATGAGCATTTCAATAAATTCTTCAGGACGGGTGGAATTGTCTGTTTGATGACAACGAAGGTGGATTACGGTCGCATGAATTCATCGGTTCACTGGTGCTCTTTTCTTTGCCTCGCGACACAGAATAAAAACTGGGAACAACTCATGCCCGGCTACCATGTATTGCATACTCATGTTACCGTCTTTCGTGCTATCCTTTACCAGTTTATATGGTGACCTCGTTCAAGGTAATTAGCCTGCGGTAGAGACTTCGGGCGTTGCAGGCGCCGTAATGGTGCAAGAATGGAGGAATTACGGCAAGAGGTACGGCATGTTCACATGGAGGCTTCGCTTCCGATTGAAGTTCAATAATGACAGAAGACTTTCTTCTCTCAAAATTGAGTTGTGGGTGCAGAATACGCCGCACAAGACCTGTGTGCCCGGTGCGGAGCCGACAGCTGCAAACTGACACCGGCTTCTATCGCCAACAGAAGCGACATCGCTGGCGCTCATCTGCAGTCAAATCGTGGATGTGCTGCCGTACGACCGTTCCGCCGCCAGTACTTCAACGTGGACCACGTGCCGGTGCGGTGTCGCAGATGCGCGCCACGTGTGTTCCGGATACGAAGCTACCCGGCCGTAACACCCTGGCACACCCGCGGCCATACACAGCATGGAGCAATCCGCTTCTGCTCTCACCAGCCTTCATCATAGACGCTGAACGCCTCGGCATCCGGCAGATGTGCTTCTTCGACCACCTGCGTGGGCGCACCGTGTGCCTTCTCCTGGGAGAAGGGCAGCCGACCTGCGATGCGACTGTGCCCAGAAGCTAAACATGGCAACGGGCGAGACGCTTATCGTCGACGAAGTGGCGGCAGCGGCGTCGACGGTGCCGGTGCAGACGGCGGCGTCGACGGCGGCCGCGTCCGACACCATCGTCGGGCCCCACGTCAGCGCCGTTCGGAGGCGTCGAAGGTCGTCACACCTAAGGGTGGAGTCAGAGCCCGTCCGACATGGCGGGCCACCGGTCTCGGCCGGCTCCGGCGGCAGGCCACCGGTCTCGGCCGGCTCCGACACGGCAGCCACCGGTCTCGGCCTCCAGGCGACACCACCGAATATCCGGCTCCGACACGGCAGGCCACCGGTCCTCGGCCGGCTCCAGACACGACAGGCCACCGGTCTCGAGCCGGCTCCGACACGACGCAGGCCACCGGTCTCGGCCGGCTCCAGACACGACAGGCCACCGGTCTCGGCCGGCTCCGACACGGCCCGTCTCGGCCGGCTCAGACACGACAGGCCACCGGTCTCGGCCGGCTCCGACACAGCAGGCCACCGGTCTCGGCCGGCTCCAGACACGACAGGCCACCGGTCTCGGCCGGCTCCGACACGGCAGGCCACCGGTCTCGGCCGGCTCAGACCAGGCGACCGGTCGCCCTCCGACACGGCAGGCCACCGGTCGCGCCGGGCTCGGACACGACAGGCCACCGGTCTCGGCCGGCTCCGGCGCCCCTCTCGCCCTCCAGACACGACAAGGCCACCGGTCTCGGCCGGCTCAGACACGACAGGCCACCGGTCTCGGCCGGCTCCGACACGGCAGGCCACCGGTCTCGGCCGGCTCCGACACGGCAGGCCGCGGTCTCGGCCGGCTCGAACACGACAGGCCACCGGTCTCGGCCGGCTCAGACACGACAGGCCACCGGTCTCGGCCGGCTCAGACACGACAGGCCACCGGTCTCGGCCGGCTCAGACACGACAGGCCACCGGTCTCGACCGGCTCCGGACACGACAGGCCACCTAGGTATGCGTGGACGAGCGCAGAGACGGGACGTCCGGGTCGTGACGCTCGGACGCTGGCTTTCCCACAATGTCCGTGCAATCTCGGTGATGACCACTGCGCGACCTGCGAGCCCGGTGCGCGCCGAACGTTGACTCGGTTAGCAGTGCCACCCATTAGTCTCCACTGGCTCTGGAAACAATCCACTGCGCCTGTCTGCTGATCGCCAGAGATGCATCACCACATCAGAGCTGGGCAGTGTTCAGCTGTGCGGCCGCAGCAAAGTTAGTGCGGAACACACCAGGTGCTGGCATCACTCGTTGGACGAAAATGCTGCTCTGACGTCACCTATATCCAAAATAATATCTTGGCGACATCGAGCGACTTCAACACCAAAAGTTCCGCAGGAGCTGGGCTGCGAATCAGGGCAGCGAAGGGGGCACTGGCTCGAACGACAATGATGTTGTT